>NQII01003259.1:0-62560 GCA_002778355.1 Clitarchus hookeri | reverse complement strand
CACCTCTCAAGTGTTGATGTTGTGTATTTGTGAATATATACGAGACAATATATTCGTACTTCAAAATACAACAGTAATAGTCTACCTCATTACAATACCCACAACCTCCACGCACTTTATAGTCGGTGCCTGGGGGACATTAACTCTGACCACATAAGCCACCATGTCTTCAACAGTGGAACGAGCGTGATGTCCTCGACAGTGGCGGTACCTGCGTGGAGTTAATTTACTACCAAACGTGGGGCCTAGATAAGCCTGCAGTAATATACCTCAAGTTCAATTGACCGCCTATCATGAGGCCCAGTATAACAGGAATAAACTCACGCGAGCTGCATCAATGTGTTGTACTAACCTCCCATCATCAAGTTACAGACTTTCAGTGGTATATAAAAGGAATGGACTAACTTTTTGTTGCTATTTCAAGCTGTAATAGAAAAATTAATTCCAACCTCTCAAACATTGAATGCCTGACTTAACTCAGGTCATCCATGAGAGTACTACTGTGGAATGAGTCCAAGTCGTTACAAAATGTAAGCTGATCTTCCACTGAAGTGTGTAAATCGCTATGTGTATAAAATGAGGCAACAGTNGTATAACAGGAATAAACTCACGCGAGCTGCATCAATGTGTTGTACTAACCTCCCATCATCAAGTTACAGACTTTCAATGGTATATAAAAGGAATGGACTAACTTTTTGTTGCTATTTCAAGCTGTAATAGAAAAATTAATTCCAACCTCTCAAACATTGAATGCCTGACTTAACTCAGGTCATCCATGAGAGTACTACTGTGGAATGAGTACAAGTCGTTACAAAATGTAAGCTGATCTTCCACTGAAGTGTGTAAATCGCTATGTGTATAAAATGAGGCAACAGTNCCAAGTCGTTACAAAATGTAAGCTGATCTTCCACTGAAGTGTGTAAATCGCTATGTGTATAAAATGAGGCAACAGTAGTGTTATACACGGTTCTACCGGTTGTCCAGCAATAGGGAAGTGTGGGAACAAAAAGGAAATGGACCGGAAATTTAATTTAGTCTCGCTGGACACCCTGTTCTTGGATGGGTAGTGAATGTTTAAGTGGCGCAACCCTTAATTTGTCTGCCAGCACGTGAATCTGTGCTTCCACATGATCTAATGATGCATGCAAATAAATAACTGCTGCATAACCAGCCTTGGAGCGGTCTGCAAAACCATGCAAGCAAAAAATGGCACCTGCCTCCACCACAGCTCGTGAAATATTGATAATATGCAAACAGGGAGTTCGTCCTTCAGTTAATTTCATTTTTGGGTGACATCTACAGGTGGAGATGAATCCCAATCCATTCCCTTAATCCACAGATACTGCAGAAGATGTTTCCCAAGAAAAGTAACCAGTTTAAGCCACCCCAAAGGGATCAAATGTTCTCGAGAACGCAAAGGATTGTTTAGTTGACTGTGGCGAAGTGATACCTGGTATGTGGAAGTGTGTTTTTGGGTTCCACTACAGACCAAGCACTGTGAAGATGTGCTCTTCTTCAGCATCAAAGCTGTGTATTTTGGAGATTGCAGGTTCTCAGNCTACAGACCAAGCACTGTGAAGATGTGCTCTTCTTCAGCATCAAAGCTGTGTATTTTGGAGATTGCAGGTTCTCAGATGGCAGCCATGAGAGCAAGGTAGTGTCATTACTTGAGAACTTTTTAAGAACAAAACTGCCCCCTTATACAGATCCACCATTTCATGCTGCAATGCTAGTGCTTTATGTACGGAGTCAGCTCCAGTGACATAATCATCCAAGTANACAGATCCACCATTTCATGCTGCAATGCTAGTGCTTTATGTACGGAGTCAGCTCCAGTGACATAATCATCCAAGTAAGTATTAGTCAGGAGTACCCAAGATGCCACCAGGAAGTGCTCTGCTTCACCTCTTGCCAGCTAATGGACAGTGCATTTAGCCAAGCATGGAACTCCTGACACACATTATGTTACGGTGTTCAAGCAAAAATCTTTATCTGGGTCATCTGGTGAGCAACGCAACACGATAAGCTAATATTCTCTACGTTCTGGGTGAACCAAGCTCTGCCAATATATCTGTTGTTTGTCGGTTGTGAAAACATGTAGGTGGAATTTAGGCAAAACATTAATTACATTTTGCAGTAATTTTGGACCAGTGAGACAAGTATCATTCAAGGATGATCTGGTACTTGTTTTTGATGATGCATCAAATGCCACATGCATTGTGTAGAGCTGTACAATTTGTTTACACACTGGTGTGGTATGCAATATCCTGGGAGAGTGGTATCAAATCCATATACCCTGCATCAATATAGTCCTACATGAATTGCTGATATAGCAGGCTTCAATTTGAGTACACACTCCAAACCTTCAAGGTGGTGAATAGCCTGAATGTGATTTTCTCCCAGTCTACACNGAGTACACACTCCAAACCTTCAAGGTGGTGAATAGCCTGAATGTGATTTTCTCCCAGTCTACACTCAGAAATTTTGAAAGGGAGCTCAATGCTGTAATGTCCACATGGGAGACAGATGTGCTTAAACAGCTGCTCGCAATGGGCATCTTACGGCAGAAATATACTGGACTTCGTAGGAATTTTTTATAACTCCCAGAAACAATGAACAACTTCCTTCAGTGGAACAACAGATGTACGTAAGGATGTGATGTGCGAACGGACACGAGACTTACCTGGAAGGTTCACACTTTCCATGAGGATCCAGCCAAATATTGATTCCAAAGCCAACGGCATGTCTGGAGTTGGTGCAAACTTACGGCCTGTGACTGTGACAAAGTGTGGAAATAAATCAGCGCTAATCAACAAGTCTACAGGACCTGAAAACCTGAATGTGTGATCTGCCAGTCCAAGGTGTNTGGAAATAAATCAGCGCTAATCAACAAGTCTACAGGACCTGAAAACCTGAATGTGTGATCTGCCAGTCCAAGGTGTGAAAAGGATTAAACTACAGTGGAAGGTAATGATGATGATAGCAATGACCCCACAATACATGGTATGATTTATGTGAGTACAAAATTTGGGAATTTGGGGTATCATGGTCAACTGACTTGATCACACAAGTGGTTTCTCACTTACTTAGTCTCACAGGAGTATGACTTAAGCCAATGAATTTACAACTGGNCACTTGATCACACAAGTGGTTTCTCACTTACTTAGTCTCACAGGAGTATGACTTAAGCCAATGAATTTACAACTGGGTTTTCTGATGTTTCAGACCTAGCCGCTGAACACATCCTTCAGAAATGAAGCAATGCTCGAATGGTTTCATACGCACCTGAACCCTTTTTAATGGCGACCTTTGCAGTTGACAAAAATATTGGGACAAGTTATGATTCACTGTGGTAAACGTGAACGGTGATTATGTAGATGAAGAGAACATCCCTTCCACATCTCCTGCTGAACCTTCTTCATTACTGTTTTATATAAAAAGGGCCAAAGCTCAAGTACTCAGTCTAGTACTTGTCAACAGGCNGCTGAACCTTCTTCATTACTGTTTTATATAAAAAGGGCCAAAGCTCAAGTACTCAGTCTAGTACTTGTCAACAGGCGCACACACACAAACAAAGGATTACAAATTTTTACTGTTAGGTGTGGTTGTTACTATTGTTAGGTGTTAGGTGTTCTCTTGCAAAAAAATCTGACATTTCAATGAAACATTAATTTAGATTAATAAGCAGACATCTTCNTGCTGAACCTTCTTCATTACTGTTTTATATAAAAAGGGCCAAAGCTCAAGTACTCAGTCTAGTACTTGTCAACAGGCACACACACAAACAAAGGATTACAAATTTTTGGTGTTAGGTGTTAGGTATTAGGTATTGGTGGCCTCTTGCAAAAAAATCTGACATTTCAATGAAACATTAATTTAGATTAATAAGCAGACATCTTGCAAATGAAATTATACCACAGAAAGACACCTGCATCCTCCCTTGTTGCCAAACAATTACAAAAACTGTTAACATTGGACGAGATGCATACTTTTTTGCACCATATTTACAAATTAAACAGCCTTCATTATTTATGGCACACACAAACACTACTTTCCGAAATCCTGGTTACAACAGACTATATAAACACACTGAAGGTCAGGTCNAGGGGGCTGGAGGAGATGGCTGAAACTGAGGAAGCAAGAATGTATCTCTCTCATCAAGTGTAGAGTGGAGGAAAGGTGGAGGCCACAATGGGAAGAAGACTTGCCTAGTTTCACAGTCCAAAGTTGTAATTGTGACAAATTGATGGCTTGTCCAAAAAAAACTATAAGCGTAATAAATTGTCAACAAGCAGTAATTAAAATCCAGGGGAAATCTAAGTCCTAACAACACAAGCAAAGTAAGAAGGCAAAGGAGCGAGAGCACAATGGCAGAACAAACACTGAGGGTAGTCTCATCCCCTGACTGAGGGGTGGAATCTATTTTTTTATATGAGCTGACATTGCCTGTAAAGCTCTCACCAAGAGAAATGCAATGTGCAGAAATCAAAAAAAGTTGAACAAACTTATTTTTTAACAGATTTCCCTCAAATGTTTTACTTTTTTCTCCCAATTTTTTACGGTTCCTCAAAAACAAGTTTTTACAGAGAGACAGTTCCTTCAAATGGAGTAAATTGAAAGAGTTTCTACTTTATATAAATGATGGAGAATTTATGTACAAAGATCCTGCCAACATTTAAATTTAATCTTATGGTAGTTACTTTACTACCATTATTATAGACTAAAACTGTGGATAAACAAAAATTTCCATCAGTCAAACTTTTATTACAAGTATTAAAATATTTCTTGTAATTATTTTTTATTCCAATAAAACTTTTCTGAAACCACAGGTCTTAGTAAAACTGAACATCACAAATTTGATTTTACATTATCGTTTTGGTAGAACAAGTATTTTCTCATCCCTCACTTATCATGAGATTGGGACATGTAAATATTTTCTATTTTGATTTGCAAAGAGGAGGTCAAAAGAATGCGAAGAGATTGTCACAAAATCTGTTTTTACCATACTTGCCGAAACCTAATAAAAGTTGGGGACAAACCTTTGGCCAGGGAGTTGTTGTCAGGCAGGCTGGGCAGATTGTTGTGCTGGGCCTTGGCGCGGGACAGTGTGTCGTAGCAATTAAGGCAGACTCGCAGAGGTTTTGACGATTGGCTGGGCAACAGGAGCCTCTTGCTAGAACATGGCCCACACACCACCGCGCCGCACTTCCTGCAGTGGTGCTGCAATTGCCACACCACTCATTAAGCGTAATACTCACAGTCACTCACCCTCACCTGCAGTCATGTCCATGTAGACACCTGTTGCAACCATTTCATTCATAATACCACATTTACTATCATATAGACCCCCTCGCTGTCATTTATTTTTACTTACGTAATTTTTAGCAGGATCAAAAACCTTGGTACTAAAATATAGGTTTATCATAGCAAAATAGTTTGCAGTTAATAATGTACAGTATCTACTATACTTTTAAACATGTATATGGTACATTGAAACCTTAAGGTTCTTGCCTAACTGGAGCTATTTTCCATGTTTGAGGCCAAGAAGAGTGGAAGCAATAAGAACTACACTGTTACACTCACTAAGTGCAACATCACTACTAATTGCAAGGATCTGAAATGGCATGCTGTGTTCTCATCATATTGCATGTGCTTATAATAAGCCTTTATGCTGTGATGATATAATTTTATTGGTGGAAAATCTGTGGCAAGGTTCAATGTAGGATCTTGAGTTTTCTGTAAGTAATTGAAGTGAATACTTTGAGATACAGGATTTGAAAAAACCATTTATAGCTATGTTGGAATACTTCGAAGTGGTGTTTGTAATGTGTGTGATATCTTGAAAGCACAATAGGCCTTGTCTGAAGTGTGTGTTCTTTGTGTACATCAGCACATTAAACGCACATTTAATAGTTTTGGGAAAAACATTAATTTCAAATACTCTACAAATTACTTGAAGCACCAGGCAGGTAGGTAGGTAAGTATATTCTGTACCATATAAGAAGGCCACTTTCTTGACAGTTGACAATCGCCGCGCCTTTTCGTTTATGTATCCATTCGCCATCAAATGGCGTTTCAAGAATAGGCTTTGATGTGGCCAGGAGGTGCTGCTGCGTGCAGCAATTGGTAAACTGCTTTGGTGGCGCTGCATTCGTAAACGGAGCTTGTGGACGTGTGTAGGGTCGTTCATAAACGGGGTTTACGAAATACAAGTTACTTTAAAAATTATACAGAGCTCGCGGGAAAATAAAATTATTTATATATGCGCGTGAATACGTTATTTTAAAAAACAAAACTATAACATGTTTCTGAGTGTAGTTCGGGATATGGATGACAGATGGCGTGGAAGGGCATATTGCAACATATGGTGCACTTTTAACCCACAAGATAGCAGCACCTGGTTTGAGAGTCTGGAAACTTTGGATTTTTTCGTCACATTTGGATACGTATCGTTTTATTGTGCATCTCATTTTGAACACCTATACATTACTATTTTATCACGAAGTTTCGTTTCTAAAACTAAAAACTGCTGTTTTATGACCACGTAAAATAAAATGTATTAATTAATGTACGAACTCTTTCTTATGCGCGTATTTTCTGCTTGTGTGATGTGCTTCGGCACTGCTCTCAGAATAGCCAACGTAATATTAACTTTTGTTCGTTCGTACATCAGCTGATACAGGATTTTGTAAATGGGACGTTAGTTGTTTTCAATATATTAAGTTGCCACTCACTGACTGTCAGAATGTGGCCTTCTTATATGAAATGAACTATAGGTAGGAAGTTGCACTTCTTTTGTCTATCCATATTTATATTGAATATCAGTAACACAGGCTGTAAAAAAATGTTTTTAGTTTTTACGATTATGTAAGTGCCGTGTACTGTTATAAAACATGTCTGGGGAAAAACATTGTCACTTGCTACTACTATAGTAAAAACATTGACCTAAAAATTTTAAATATGTGAAAATAACACTACCATTAAATTTTTTGGTGAAATAAAAGTCTTATAGTCAGGCAAATAACACCAATGCACAGCAAAAAAAAAAAAATATTCTTAAACCATTATCATTTCTGAATCATTGTACTGTACCACACACCCTTTTCTAGACTAACTGGGGCAGAACAACATTCACATTAACAAATTTGAGAACTCGGGAAATTTAAACAGAATAAAATACACTCACATAAATTAAATACTGGACAAGTGGCAACTCATAATTTAGTTTCACACACGGGGCATTTCACATGAAGTGGACAGCGAAAAAAAAGTGAGGTTCTGAAATTTGATCATATTCGGCCTAATAGTACTTCTGGTAGATATGAATGTGAACACACAATTTTTTTTTGTATGACATTTATTTATATATAATTATAAAAAACTGTCTTAATTGAAATGAGAATTTTACAAAGTAGCTTTTCGAATTTAACAAATTTACGAAAATATATTAAACAGAGCGACTTATATCAAAGATGTTCTGTTCTTTTAAACTATAAAATAAAATTAGAAAAAAAAAATTCTTCATGTACAAAACCAGGAGTAAACATTTCAAACCAGAATTTTAGTCATTCAACCAATATTTGGAATTTCATTTCAAAATATAGCTCTAAGTATATTAAAAATACACTAGAAAATTCAAAATGGGATCTGCATTAGTTTAGGAGTTAGATGGATTAATGCATACGCGTCGCAATGGGCGTAATATCTGGCGCTTGCTTACGTCAGCTGGTTTGCGCGAAAAAACATACTTAGTATAACTACTGTGATATCATAATTATAACAAAATGAAACAACATTGTATACAACGGAAGAACTATTTTATTTTGTAATTTTTACAACTTTACGATGGGAATCTATGCTAGAACTGGTCTTTTTTACAAGAAGGCCTTCGGTTGTTGGAATAAAGACACTTCAACTTTTTAGTTCCTGGAATGGTGATTGCAGATGCAAACCGGGGTTGCAAAAACATTCTCCAACGTTGAATATAGTCTTTGGAGCAGTAGTAAATGGCAGTTTGTTTTAAAGATGATTTTGCACATTCGTATAATCGCATTGGTGTAACAAATGCTTCACTTAAAGGTAACTGTAGACTTGCACGCGTAGCTAAACATTTGAGGTTCCCCCCTAGACCATTGCATGGCCCCTTTCCGTGAGACGTTGCATGAAAATGTATATCTGCATCTGCATTAAAATCTTCTCTGTAATAAAATAGATTCGCAAAGTTGAAACTATTTTTTAAATGTTGTGAAGCCCCATCGGTAATATATATATATATATATATATATATATATAAAAAATTTAAAATTTTAGATACAACTATTGCTTTTTCTAATAGATGCTTGTGTAGTACGTTTTGGAAAGGGTAGAAGGTGGCTGTATCATGCTTTATGTCATCCGAAATAACAATGCTGCAGTGATTTACTTCACTGCCATCTCTATAATAAAAACAGACGTTAGAAGTGTTGCCTGCTCGTTATTCCAATGAAAAGATTGAGCAGCATCTTGGACAACAAAACTATAATTTTCTGGAAAATCACATTGTACGAGAATTTGACCTTCATCGATAGTCTCCTTAAGAGTTTTAAAATAAAACGCCTGTTCCTCTGCAACGTAGGCATGAGGTTTCAAAGAGTCCAAAGCGTTGCATAAGCCATCTACAAAATTATCAGAAGAAAATAGTTTAGTAGATATCGTGAAGCGGTCTGTACCAACCCATTTTTCAAACTGCACGTCTGTCACTTGATTGTTATCAAATATGATTTTTAAATGCTCTCAAATTGCACTTAAGCCAGGACAAGAATCACAGCGTTCATTTGGCGTTGTCTTTGTAGTCATTAAATGACACGTCTGTGTTGGATTGGGACACATCATCTTGCAAAATCAATCTTTTTAAGATGAAAGTTGCATGGCAGTTCCAGCTGTAATATTGGCAATGTCTCCTCCATTCAACATCAGCTTTACGTTTTGATGGTAAGTACAAACACATACCATATGTGTTTCAGAGTCACCTGCGAGAATACATTGTTTGGGTCTTAGAGTAAAAAACTTTGTTAAGCCTACCTGGACGTTCGGATATTCATCTTTGAACCTCTGATAAACTTCATCAATGTTACACAGCAGAAGCTGTTTTCGTAAGTGCGTTCTTTTTCCATCATCTAATTTAACGTATATAAAATCTGTTTTACCAGGCATTATTCGGCTAATGTCTTCTCGTAGATAAAAACATTTCACCAAGTTTTCGGTCTCGGCTGGTAGTTTACGGCCACCGCATGGGTTTGGAGATAGATACCAAATTGATTGACTAGTTGCTTTGCTTTTCTCACTTGACGCCTAGATGTTTCAAATTCTTCTGAAAGTTTATTTTCACTCCATGACGTAGGTGCTATAGTCAATATCATAGTCTTCATATTAGTAGAACTAGACACATTAAATTTCTCCTTTTGCTGCTTCAAAATGTCTTGGTTTTTGATGGTTGTGTCAGTTTGGGTTGAATTATGTTTAAAGTTATCTTCGGGAATAAATGGTTCATCGTGGGTGTTTTGCGAAAATTCTCTCTATGTTTGACTGCACTGCATAATATCTTCATTAGCTACTGGAGGTGTTTCATTTACAAGTAGTTTCCTACAGGATGCACATACGCAAACATTTAGTGAAAACCCCATTTTTGAGCTAAACATTCACAAATTTCCCTCAAATTTTTTAACTTTCGATGAAGTACCAAGCAAAATTGATTAAAACATTGATCACAGTACGGCGCCATTATAAAATAATAACTATCTTAGAATGTGCACAAGTCGCTGAGAGGTTAGAGAAACACTAAAAAAATAACGGAAAATACGAAATCGCTTGGCGTCATATTTCTATCTCTTTCTTGTACATAGCTTTGATTCTATTTTAAGAATAAGTAGTACTTCTCGCTGCTAAGAGATGGTGCTACTAGTTGCGTTTCGCTATTACATAATTCTTTTTTCTACTGCTTCCTAATGTTTTTAATCTCTATAATATTATATTAATTTAAAGAATACTTACCCCACATCATTGTAAGAGCTTAAATATGCTTAAACGGGATAAAATAATAACAACGCTGAGAGTTTTAATGCAATATCGTGCAAACCAGCCGACCTAAGCAAGCGCCAAATATCACGCCCATTGCGACGCGTATGTACATTAATCAATCAACTCCTAAACTAATGCAGATCCCATTTTGAATTTTCTAGTGTATTTTTAATATACTTTAAGCTATATTTTGAAATAAAAGAAATTTAAAAAAAATTGGTTGAAGTGACTAAAATTCTGGTTTCAAATGTTTACTCCTGGTTTTGTACATAAATTCTTTTTTCTCTAATTTTATTTTATAGTTCAAAAGAAAAGTACATCTTCGATATAAGTAGCTAAGTTTAATATTTTATTGTAAATTTGTTAAATTCGAAAAACTACTTTCAAAAAATTCTAATTTCAATTACGACAACTTTTTAGAAGCCTATAACTTGTCAAATAAACATCATACAAACACAATATTGTGTGTTCACATTCATACCTACCAGAAGTACTATTAGGCTGAATATGATCGAATTTCAGAACCTCACTTTTTTTTGCTATCCACTTCACGTGAAATGCCCCACACTTAAATCAATAGAAACACTACATCCGCAAACATTTTGTAGTACAATGCAGTTACCAGCAAGTTCTTGTGTGTCAAATTTGCAAAATGTTTTCAAGCAATACAGTCACTCAGATGTTCCACAGCTAAGAGTCTGGCAGATGTGCACAAAAATGCACCCATAGTTGGCAGAACAGAATTATCTTTGGTGAAGAATGAATTTACTTATCAGAAGATTACATATTAAATATCACCATACTATATGTAGTATACTGTAACTGTAAATCTGGATGGAAATCTCCAACGAGGGATGGGTAAGGGAGGTTTGATTGTACTAATGTTATCTGCAAAAAAATATTTTAGAAGCAGGTAGGAAAGTCTTAGGAGGACACAGCAACACAAAAAAGGGGGAGGAGGAATGAGCACGGCAAGAGGGCAAGGGAATAGTGTCGAGTGGAGAGGTTTGAGCATCTCTTAAAGAGATAATGAGAACCAGTGACAGGGAAGTGTCTTGAATATGGAGTAGTGCTGAAATGCAAAGGTGAGGGAAGTTGGAGATCCCTGAGAAAACCTGCTAACCAATGGCATTGTCTGGCACAATTCCCACACGCAAAAATCCATGAGTGACACAGCCGGTAATCAAACCCGGACAGGGGGATAGATGCACCCCAGTAAACCCCTTTCTCTTCATCTCCAAAATTCAACAGAGGCCTGGGTTGGAATAGAGAATCTCGACAGGAGGCCAGCTCTTTGCCGACAAGATGTAGGAATGTGATGGATAGAGAAGAGCACAGTACATACCCTGCGGTTGAGTACTGTGAACTGAGTCTTCTTGCAGTGCATGCATACGGCTGCCTCCGAGTCTGGGACCCACACAGCAGCGTGCACTTCCACTGCCTTCTTGCCACCTGCACACAGTGCACCAAGCACTTAACACGTATGCTTGACATGTAAGTTAGCAAGTGATGTTATCGTACTATAAACATATGCATGCGCACACACATGCATTTGAGTGCATGTGAATGCATGCACGTGTGCATGCATGCATGCATACACACATGCACACACACTTGCAACTGCGCACACATCCCTGTATTTACCACACACACAAAATTTGCATCCACTATTAATAAAAAAGTCTGCAACACATAAGAAATGTTTCTTTCTTTGAGCAGTTGTATTTCATTAAAGAAACTTGAAAGGAAGAACACAGGTAATCAATCAACACTGTAATAAATTTTTTGTGGCTCTATAAAAGTTTCACATGAATTTTTAATTTACCAAGCAAGCATGTCTTTGTATCAGTATCATGTATACCAAAATACCAAAAGAAACTATTTTCTAATTATGTATATTTAAGACTTTTACACACATTGGAACCCAACTATCTGGTAGGGGCTATAACAAATTCACTGTTACTTCACACTTTTCTGAAGCCCTGAAAAAGTTCTACTTTTGGTTACCGATTATGCATCCTTCCGCTACATATAAACATAAACACTGCCATGTGACTAATACATTTTTCAAATGCTTTGTTTACTGTTTTTAGCTGTTCAAAGAATTCTGTCATTTCAATTACTATTTCGTACGAATGTTCACAATTTAGGGCTATAACCATATTTAGGTCAGCTTTATGACTTTTTAACAATATCATTGATGTTGGTTCTTACGGTTATTATTTTACATTCTAAACAATTTTGTTATGCACAACATAGCACATTACACTTAATACATATTAATAATTTACAGCAACTCTGTTTAACCCTGTTACAACTGCGGGTGAAATAACTGTAGTAGTTAACCTCTTGTTACATATTGATATATGTTAGATTATTTCTTTCAAAGGACGGTCTCAGCTGGAATAAATATTAAAATGAAAAGAGACGGTTAACTCAAGTACGCAACTCTTGTCACTTATATTTTGTACGTAGCAGCGACAAACTTAAAAAATAGTAGTGAACATGAACACAAATAGGCCTACCGTAACTTTTATTACGCTCATATTTCTATGCATTGGTACTTACTGTTTGCTAAGTTTATTTCATTATTTATTTAAACTTAACTGGCTGGACTTAATATTTTGTTGGGATTGTGGTAAACATTCAAATCTCAGATACGTAAGCACATTACACAATTGTGTTTCAAACACCTAGGGCAAAGTTGCATTGTAATAAATAAACAGACGTAACTTTCAAAAATTAATTTAGTCATAAAAACAGTTTGCAGTTAAAACATATAAATTACGCAGTCCAATATTTGCAATCACATACACAATGGTCCAACGTAACGTAAAGACAACAATACTCTTTCACACCCACAGAGGTCACAACGCACGTTACAGTATATTTATTCCTGCCGTAACTTGCCTAGGTAGGTTTAAAAATCATACAAGTTTATCTGTATACATTAAATCTTATCTTCACACTTTGTTATTGTTCAATTCTTCCATATAACTGTTAAATAAATCATTTAATGAATTTTACCTGCATTGGTTTAATAATGTTTGCAAGCAAAAGGCAAGTATTTAAAATACATAGAACCGAATACTGGAACCGATATTTAAATTTTAGAATCGGCACCGGAACCGGAATATACATTTTTGGTTATTCGACCCATCCCTAATTATAATGGATTTGTTTACCTTTTAAATAAGCAAATGTTTTCATACATTCATCTAAAAGAAAGCTTAATAATATTGACAATATCTTTTTGAGTGTGTGTTAAATCTGGAATATTTAGTCAATCCACGTTACAGTTGGCATGTGTACTAACATTACACCAGAATACTCACTTTTCCTCAACAAGTCTTCGATGCACTTATTGATGTGCGCCATCCACTCTTCCTTCTCAGTCGATGTTGCAGCATAAACTGCAAATGATTTGGACGCTGTGCGCATAAGCCAGCCGTTACGAAACTCTAAATACAAAAATGCACATCACAAATTTGTAAGTGAAGGTCCAGCAACATAATATAGAAAAATTACAAATATTTTCTGTTAATAGTTTTGACATTGGATAGTCTTACAAGAATCTAGGATGATCTACAAAAGCCAATCCCCAATATTTGTACTTGGTCTACAGGAATAATTCATTTCTCCACAATTAATTTGGACAAGTAATTTACCAATATTATTCTATCTTGGCTTTTAAATAAATTTTTAACATGGCCAAAATATTTATACTTAATATATATAATATACCAGGGTGGCCATTCCTTCAAGCTGAAAAAATTCCTAGACTTTTCCAGGTTCTTATAATTAATTTAAATGTACTTATTTTCTAAAAAAAATACTATCAGAAGTAATTCAAAACATAAAGGCATACATACAAAAAATTCCTTAAAAACAATGATAAGAAATTTTTTTTAACAAAATGGTAGTCAAGTTTTTGAATAATATAAAACATAAATTCTACTTTCCACATGCCTATCCAAGCTGCTCGCAAGGTGTTGACAAAATCTTATTCTGAAATTTGCATAGTTGTTAATGTATTAAAAATACATTTACTACATAACATTAAATCACTACTTTGTGTTGCCCGCTCTAAATCATAGTCTTATCCCGTATTCCCAAAACATCAACGAAATTGCTTATTTAAGTTAATCTAAAACCACAATTCAAACTGCTTTTACCAGGAAAACTCTTTCAAGAATTAAGTTTTACAATTTTCCATTTGCTATACAGCATTATCTCTCATTTTCTTCACATAAGTGTGGATAACAATACTATTTGTGCAGTGATCACAATGACAATAAAACCTGAAACAAAATTTTCCGTTACAAGAACAATTCATAAATGGATCTGTGGGATTTTCAACTCTAATGAATCGTTGAGTTAGTAAACATGTGTGAAGTGCAATTAAATTTCTAACCTAAAATTTTCCAGTAGAAATATAATACATGTTCTTGTGATGGATTCACGGTCGCTATCTTCAATGTCAGAGTCCTCTCATAAATCAGATAATTAGACATTTTTTAATAGGCACGGTAGCTCAGCTGCAGTTTGCAACACGTGCAAAATCTCTGAAGACTCCGACAGGTTCCACTACAAGTTTGATACGTCANTAGCTCAGCTGCAGTTTGCAACACGTGCAAAATCTCTGAAGACTCCGACAGGTTCCACTACAAGTTTGATACGTCATCTCAGAAATCATCCCGCTGAATACAAACACTACCAAAAAGAGAAAGATGAACAGCCACGAGTTTTACAAAATCTGCCACAGAAACAGAAAATACACGATTCTTTCAAGCAAACCTCTCTTGCAGAGGCATTTGAAAAGTTAACAAAGTACCCTCGAGATCATCCCCGGGCCAAAGAACTCTCAAGGGCCATTGGAAAAATGATGGTGCTGGACTTCCAGCCCTATACAGTAGTTAAAGATAAAGGTTTTAAACAAGTCTGTGCCACATTTGATCCAAAATACAACCTGCCATCAGCTACAACTTTTTCTAGATCTAATCCCTGCATTGTTTGAAGAGGAGATAATTGGCGTAAAAGTGACCTAAGGAGTGACATCGGGAAAGGGATACAGTCTTTGGCCCTCACAACTGACATGTGGACCTCTCGGTCTGGAGAAGAGTATATATCCCTGACCTGTAATTTAATAACCAGCAATTTTGACCAGAAGAAACATGTGTTAGAAACATTTCCCAGGCAGTCACACTGGACAGGCCATTCATTCAAAAATTGCAGAGCTTCTCGAAACACAGGGAGTTCATATGACTGTATGTAGTTTCAGACAATGCATGTATGTGAGTGCCATTTCGAATTCTGACTATGAACATATTCCTTGTTGTGGTCATTCGCTACATCTTGCCATCAATGATGCTAAGAAAGGTCTAGGCGTCAATTGTGCTTGCAATGGCCCGGAGTATAGCGACATATTATAGCCATAGCAATGTTGCTTGAGAAAGGCTTCATGCCAAACAAAAACAAGGTGGTATCCCTGAGCATGAAGTGATAAAAATGGTTGACACTCATTGGAACAGCAAGTATCACACGCTGTCAAGACTGTTGGAGCAGAAGCCGTTTGTTATGGCTGATTTGGTATAAAATGGGAGAGAGGGTTAGACAGCCAAAGAATGGAAAATGGCAGAAGGTATGGTACAAGTTCTTCAGTCAATCAATGATGCAACCCTAGAAATGAGTGTTGACAGACTTCCAACTTTGTCTATGGTAATCCCAATTCTTCATGGAATTGAGACTATATTGAAAATGCACTTGAGCCAACTCAAACTAGCACTACTGTCATGTTTGCAAAGCAACTAAAGCTAAGTTTGCTGTTGAGATTACCAGAGTATGGCAAAAACTAAATATACAGGACAGCAATGATGGACCCTAGATTTAGAAATTCTTCTGGAAAAGCATGAAAAGGACTTAGGAACCCACAAAATAACCAAAGAGGCTATGAAGGAAAGAAATATGATACAAAATGCCAGCAGTGAAGTGGAGCTGAAAGCAGCTACTGGTAACAACATGCACACTATAATAGCAGTATCTGGTCTTCATTTGAAGAAATCAACAAAGCAGCAATTGACATCTGGTGTGTACAGTTTCTTTTTAATATTTTTGATGTAATTTCACTGNTGAAGAAATCAACAAAGCAGCAATTGACATCTGGTGTGTACAGTTTCTTTTTAATATTTTTGATGTAATTTCACTGTTTTTACACTTTAATATCTAAAATGAATGTAAACCACTTTTTTCTTNTTGAAGAAATCAACAAAGCAGCAATTGACATCTGGTGTGTACAGTTTCTTTTTAATATTTTTGATGTAATTTCACTGCTTTTACACTTTAATATCTAAAATGAATGTAAACCACTTTTTTCTTTTTTTTTTTTACAGAGAATCTGAGTAATGAGATAGACTACCAACAGAGGACATTTTTAAGTGAAGCTACTGTTCCTCGCACCGAAAATTCTCTGGAATGGTGGTGCACCAATGCCACAAGATTTTGGTTACTTGCACCACTTGCAATGAAATACTTGAGAATTCCTGTGAATCAGGTTAAAAGTGAACAGTTGTTTCCATCAGCAGGAAACACTATTACTACGAGGAAAAATCTTTTGCCAAAAAATGCTGAACAGCATATTTTCTTGCATGAAAGATACGTGCAAGACTAGTGTTTCTGATGTGCACAATTTGTTTCATATCTATGTACTAGACCCACATGTTGGTAAACATAGTATAAATTTAATTATATTTTCTCTAAGTTGCATGCCTAAAATAATGTGTGTTATAAATACAAGTCTCCTGTATCTTAAAAAAATTTATTAAAACTGTGCTGTCTCCTATATTTAAAAAAAATTTATTAAAACTGTGTTGTGAAAATTTGTGATAAATGTTTTAATTGTTTTGTATGTAATGAATATTGATGTTTAGTTACTTTTTGTGAGAAATATTAGTAGGCCTATCTACAAACAAATAAATACTCAAGATATGTTAGTAAAACTCTGATATATGTTTTAATGGTTTTGTAGTAAATTAAAGACAATTGCTATAAGCAACAGCTGTATATAACCATTAAAAAGTGTACTGTAAAATAGTGCGTGTTTGAACAAATTTACTAATATGTTGGCAGAGACATCTGGCTCGACTAGACTTGAAGTTGCAGGTTTTTAAAAAAATTAGACTCAAACTCAACTGCTGGAAAAACAAACTCTCAGGTGTCTAATTTCTTCCCAAACAATTTTCCAAAACTAAGTTTTCAATCTACACTTAGGTCAATTTGAAGAAATTTTCAATAAATTACTTACGGCCATCATCCTCCAAAGACTCCAACTTTACTTCTTCCAGTGGTATAATGTGCTGCTTGTTGTACTGGAAATAATATAAAACAGGTATTTGTTACTGTCTCATGTTTGGGAGACTGGCAAAAAATGTTCGCTTTCAACAACCAATCACTGCATTTAAAAAATATGGTACACACTGCAAAAACATATTTTTGCTTATTCCTTCAACTACATGCAAATTTCAATACTCCTTTAATTACAGTAATACAATCCAATACCAGATGCCTGTGACTTTACTGAAAACTTTATATGCTCTGGACAGACCGGTCCACTTGATATCCTTGACACTGGAAACATTTGCCTTTCCCCAGGATAAAAGAAGCTTGACATGCCAATAGCTCCCTCCACCTCCCATGGGTACCACAGAGCTTAGAGGAAGTCCTCCTCTCCTTTGAAATACGACTGTGTGGTATCTGTAAAAGACACTTCACAGTTTTACATTTCTTAGTCTGACCCATGGATGGCTAGCTGCAATGATAAACAGTCGCCTACGAAAAGTATTTCCCAACTGATGTACTACAAGATTTTGAGCAAGTAAAAATATATTTATTACAGATTAATGAAAATAAACTGCAGAAAGTTTTTTTATTCAGTCAAGTCTCCTTAACACTGAGACACATTAGGCATTAAGTTTGGCTCGATAAATGGTAAACAGTAATTTATTGAAGATGCATACAACAGATGGCGAAACAAATGTCACTAATTCCTGTCTTGAGGTTAACATGCATGTTGTGTTGTCAACAATTAGACCTTATAGCAAAATTGTGTTCTAACCATCAATTGCAAGTCTCGCACCGATAAATAGTAAAATTAAATTTTAACAATCTCGCTTTCTGGTCACCCAACTGTGGTAGTTCATTGTATATACCTAAGCCTATTTTATACCATTTTATTTGTATTTTTATTGACGTCAGTAAAAAAGTACGTAAAAATATTTACACACCGAATTCTTTTAAACATTTTCCCCACAGCCTACTTGGAATTAAAAATAAAATATGTCAAATGAATTAGAATGCAAAAACTAACAAGGGTCCCCAATTTTAAAATCCTCTTCACAAGGGTGCGGCAAGTATAAAAATGTTAAGTCTCCAACTTTATTCCAGGGCACACGAGATAGAAAATTTTTGAATGTTTTCTGCAGTCAACACAATCAAACCACCCCCTCCACTGGCCATTCAAACACTAGTCAAGCCTTGCGTAGGAACGACAGGTCAGTTACATGCCCCCCCACAGGCGGGTACAGCTCATCCATGCTAACCCTTCCTTCAAAGAGGTAATATGCAGACAACTTTAATAGAAAAGGCTGTTCATGCTAAACAACATACTTTTGAAAACACTGCTTTCGGTCTATTTGTATGCACACTATTTAATCTTTCACAATTTGTAACATTAACATTGTCTTGGACCGGATCACTTTATCAGGATGTCTACTCAGCCTTGGAAATAGAATTTCCTCAATAAGTCCAGGACTTTCCAGAATATCCTATTACATTGGTAACAGTTATTTATAAAGGCTGTTCACGGCAAAGTGAGCAATTTTTAAAGCCCCTGCTTAATTTCTACTGTCAGCCTGTTGCGCATCCTTCTGCCGTTTATCGATGTAAACATCGATATATGGTATTTGTTTAACCAGCTATTCAGAAGAATGCTGTATTTATTTATAAAATGCAACAATTGAATATAAATTTAGTGCACACTGTAAAGACACACACATTAATTACAGTAAATAATATCTCTTTGTGAATACTGATGTGGTTCTTACTATTTAAAAAATTAATAGTCTACTGTTCGGAAATTATTTTATCTTTGTCCCGTCGTGAGTGTCTCAAAAAAGTCTAACACTTGGGTTATTTCCCCTATTATATCAGTGCCATGCTATTTAGAACATTCCTAGTTAAATATGAGCACAATTCAAATTTTTGCCTGTTGCTAAGTATCATAGGAATGAAACCATCCAATATACGACTAAACATTTAGTCCATCGTATACGGTAAACAATGTTATTAAATCAATTTTAAACAACATGACAATTTTTAATAACATGTACAGGCAGAACTACAGAAAGTGGCATGCAAAATGCTTTTAAATGACATTATTTAATTTACGTTATAATGTAACAAAATAATACTCTCCTACAGCATACATTACAATAATGACACTATCTGCTGACTATCAAAATTCTTACTGATAAAGGTGAAAGACTTCAGGCAAAAATAACTCCAAAATTAAAACTTTTATACTCTCACTATGTGTAAGCAAACGTCTGGTTTTGCTATGATGTTACGAATATCAAAAGCAGTTGTCGTAAAACCTCTGTGGCTAAAGTGAACTGATTCAAATTTTTAGATTCATTTTCACAGCACACTTACACTGTGATATTTGCCGCAAAATGCAAGTTTCATGAAAATCTGTCCTGCGAATTTTGGTTTTACAGGGTCTAACAAAACAAAATTTTGCCCTAACCTTTCAAATGAGAAAATCAGTTTTAGCTTATTAAATTTAAATGATTACAGCAATGTGAACGTAAATTAATCAGAGTACCCAAAAAAAAAAAACCTAACTGATGACAACATATTTCATGAATTTAATGCAGAATACAATTTTCATTAACAGAATTTGAGGTTATTCGTGGCAGCTCAGAATGCTCACAGTTTATGTTGGCCCAGGCAAATTGAAAGGTTCAACAAAATGTCGAGGAACTGTGCCAACATATTAAAAGTACAGGAGGAATGTTCCACGTGTAAAATAAAGCTGTTTTGTATAGTTTTTTGCTAAAAATTAATGAAATACATACCGAGGCATCCACGTGTATTCTCGGACAGTAACACAATTATAACACACATCCATTAGCTCCAGAATTGATAAACAATATTTCAAATGTAATTAAATTAACTCAACCTAAGTTTCTTCAAGTTTTTATACCATTACAAAAAGTTTTAATTACATGTACACATGCTTGCCAGGTCGGCATATCACGTGAAATATTACAGACTTCCTGCGACAAGAAACATTGAAATACAAAAAGCATTTACATAATGTACCACTTTATTGACAAATCAAAAATGGGCCTAAATGTTTTATTTACTATGTGAATAAATACATACTTTAAATTTAGGGTTACAAACTAACACACAAATCACATGTTCAAAACACGTAATGATGACTAACCATGGAATGGAACAGACCAACGTAAATTCCTGGAATTCAGAGTATTTGAATACTGGAAAGGAAACAGGTAAACAAAAAGCATAAACAAACAATGGACCCAATAACTTGAAATGTTGTACAAGCCAAGCACGTTAGCATGTGATGAATTTCAGGTGCTGTTAATGTTTAATATTGTGTCTGGTGTTAAGATCTGGAACTAGAATTTGCTACCAACATTACGGAGAGTATTGCAGTCATTTCTTACACTACAGTTACGGGGCAGTGATTGTTTTCAAAGTTTGATTTTGAGAGTGCTTACTATCATGAACCCCCTATAGTACAATATACTTGTGTTTTAAAGAAAAATAGATAAAATTACTTAAAAGACAGACTCACTTTAATTTCACTTTTATTAAGACTGCAACAATGAGGCACACTCAGGATTAAGTATGAAAAATATTGAAAGTGTTTTGGAATGGACATGGAAACATAGTAAATACGGTAGAATCCCGATAATTCGTATTGTCAAGGGACTCAATGTTAAATATGAATTATCGAGATATTCAAATTAGCGGGATTACCAATAATCGGGAGGAAAACTAGAAAAATACATAACGATATTAATGCAAATTTGCATTAATATGTTATGATAAATGCATACATATGTATATATAAATCAATAATTACATAAATAAAAATCACATTAAAAATTTACGTTTAAAAAAAATCTGTAATTTTCTTTTGGTGCAAGCCTTGCAGACGGGTATTGTCGACGGCTTTGTCAAGCATGTTCAAAGCAGAAAATACGTCATCGCCAACGTCTGATTTCACTAAGAAATGGCGCGCGTTGTTGATGTATTGTTTAGCCACTTTAGGTGTAATTGTCGCCACATAATCTTCTTCATCACCTTCATCATCAATGTCCTGAGATGGAGCCACAATTTTGTCATCAGTTAGAATCCCCGCTACCGCTAGGCCATCGTCAAAATGGACGAAATCTTCAAACGTTATAGAATTTTCTTCATTTTGATAAAAGAAGATTCCAATTCACAGGGCATTCTAAGTCTTGTTCAGTAACTGCTGATGAAAGTTCCACCTTCGTGAATCCACCAACACGAAAACCGGTTTTTTATTGTGCTTTCGCTAACACTTTGCCACGCCTTGTGAGCAATGTTCATGGCTGAAAATAAGGTGATTTTATGATCCTTCCCATCCTCGATGCTGTCAAGGAGTTGCATCACTACTTCCGTGCGGTAAAAGGTTTTGAACGCTTAAATTATAGCGTGGTCTAGAAGCTGCAGCTTAGAAGTAGTGTTGGCAGGCAAAAACACAACATTAACATGACTGAGCAGTGGGGTATTGTTGTGAGCCGTACAATTATCTATGAAAAGTAGAATTTTTCGCTGCCTTTTCTCCATATCAGCATTCACTGATCGTATCCATTCCTTGAATAATTTGCCCGTCATCCATGCTTTTTTGTTTGCACGATAGGTCATCGGAAAAGTTTTAATGTTTTTAAAACATCTTGGTTTGGCTGATTTTCCTATCATGAGCAGTCTTAATTTCTCAGATCCGTTCATGTTGGTGGCCAACAATACGGTTACACGTTGTTAACTATTTTTTCTGCCATGACATTTTTCTTCCTTAAAACACATTGATCGGTCGGGGAGACACTTATAAAATAACCCCGTCTCATCGGCATTAAAAGTGTTGTTGGGCTCATAAGAATTGATTATTTCTCCCAATTCGTATTTCCACTCAGAACAAACGTCGGCCGATACACTCGCACTTTCCCCACTAAGCTTCTTAAATTTTATGCTGTGCCTTTTTTTTAAACCTATCAAACCAACCATCACTCGCACAAAAGTCTTTAATCCCCATTTTTTCTGCGAAAACTTTTGCTTTTTCTCTTAAAATGTTTCCTCCTTCCGGTACATTCGAATTCCGTGCTTGCGCAAACCACTTTTCTAAATTCTCTTCTAGTTGTGGGTACTTACCAGTCTTAAAGCGCTTTACTTTGCTGTCCGATGTCTGGGAGGCGATTTTGTCCTTGCTCTTCAGAATTGATGTTGTGGACGGAAGAACGTTATAACGTTTGGACACTTCAATTTGTTTATCACTACCGGCCACGGCGTTAGTGATTTCTTTTTTTTCTCTAATGGAAAGACACTTATTAGATCTTTTCGGAGGCATGGCTAAGACCGAACTGACTTAATTTTTCACTCGCTCTGCTCCTTCCTACCCTCTCATAACTGTAGACCAGACACAAAGGCGCCTCTTAGTTCTGAGAATCACAGACACATCACCTCACAGCCTACTCTGCGTCATTACCTGCACTTCAAACCCTCCTACGTCCCTCAGTACCATTCCGGTATTTTTTACCCTGCCCGAATTGCATAAGTCTAGAGCTGGTGTACAGTCTGGGGTTAAAAACATTACGAGTTAACGAGATTTTTAAGTAGGAAATAAGAATTATAAATTGAGCTCAAGCACCAAAATAAATACGAATTATTGAGGGACCGGAATACATTGTTTTTTTTTTACGAATTAAAGGGATTTTCTCAAGGGACCGGAAAATTTGCACGAATTAGCGGGATATATGAATAATTGGGATGCGAAATAGAGATTTCACTGTATGTACTTATTTTTCTATGATGTTACTCCATGCTATTAACCTACAGCACAAAAATCTCATTTTTCCAGATTTTTCTTTATTTCCATTTTTTCAGGGTTTCCAGGGTCAGTAGACATTCTAAATATGCCAATCAAGTGAAACTGTAGAATTATTATAACAGTAAATATTTTACAAATACAGTACTTATGCTAATTCTTACACTATTATCAAATAAAAATCCCAAACCAAAAGAAATTGTTTCAGTATTCACAAATGTTTAATAACATTTTTTAATTCAAAGTCAAGAAAAGGAACTAATTTGCTTACGCTACCAACTTTACACTGCAAATGGAAGTCAATGTGCCCGTTAAAATATATGTAGGTAGAGGCAGTGATATTTTTCAATGGTTGATTTTAAAAGTGCTCAATTATTTGTGAACAAGCTTATAGCGTTGTGTGTAATTGACTTTTTAATTAGGGAAATAAAAATTAAAATGAAATATAAGTTCATTTAAACTAAAAGAAATACAGTTTTAAGAAAATTCAGCCAAAACAAATATTTAATGAAAATCTTAAAATTTTATTATGTTTCATTATATACTGTTAAACATTTACTGGCATATAATCAACAAATGCACTTCAAAATATGAAAAACTTGCTTTTTACCATCAATGACTGTACAGTATATGAATAATTCTAAAATTTCCATTAAGTAAATGCAAAGCTCAAAAAGAACACGTTCATATGAATGCGTTCACTTAATTTTGTCACTTTTTGTTTGGAACGACTATGGAATGTGTTCACTTTTTACCAAATTAATGAAGTTCTGAATTACATTCCTTTTTTTTAGGAACAGTAACAATATTTTGCATTCCTATTCAAGTTCACAAAGAAAAACTTATTTACAAAATTTAAAAAATTGAAGGAAACTACGTATTTTCCTAAATAACTCGGCGAGAATACAGCAATGTTCGTAATGTGAAAGAGAAATTTAATACTGTTGGTTTGGCAGCTGTGACTTGTTTACAGTTTGCAAGTTCAGTTCACATTTTGGTAAATTCATAGATGGATTCACCAGTGGTTCATACACCAGTGTACACCAGTTGAGGCATTTTTCAAACGTCAAGATTGATTTTCAGCAGTATTTTGTCTGCTTCCAGGTGCAAATAAATGCCATTACTAACAAATTCTTAAGTTATCATTGCCTATTTGTAAAATTTGATGTCCAAATTACTTTTGTATATTTTGGAATGCTAGAAAATTACAAGATGAAGGTTTGCACACTTTTAATTTTCAGAGTAAGCATTCGAAAAATCATCAGTTGTTTTGGTGCATATCCACCACATTTTCAGGCCAGTTGAACTGGTGGATAAATCTGTTTAAACAGACTCAACTGAAACAGAAGTTTTTTGAACGTCTGGTGCACACTGGTGGGTGTACAGGTGACTATTCGAATATACTGTACATGTTTGCAAATTCCCAATCTTTATTCTGTGAAAGTGAAACAAAAGTGCAAGGCGGTAAACCAAAATAAACTACTGTTGCCGTGGACTGGTTAAGAAAAGCTATTTGATATTTTTGAAAACGGAAACAATAAAACTGTTATGCAATTTCTGCAGACCGTTAACGAAGACCTCAAGTTCTGCAAGGAATTCATCATCAAATTTAAGGTGGCACATATACAATATTACCATAACTGTAACTATTCTTTCTATTCTGTATGTGAATTGGCAAATTTGAAAAATAATAACCCCAAGGAAAAAGTTGATTATTAGTTACCCATTTCAATAAATAAAGTGAGTGTAGAGATAACCATTACCAGTTTCAGAATTTTACTCTGACAGATTCGACACACGTGAACCAAATTTTGTGTAACTTCAGCTGAGCTGTATGTTAAGTGCGAGTGGCAAATAAAAATTTTGGACATAGTAAATGTCGTGCAAGTAAAGACATAAACTGTCATAAAACTTAGTTACCAGCCCAACAAACATTAGCACACTTCAAAACAAATTATATACTTTGGCTAACTACATCTTAGTTTCGTGTTCGTTGTCGAAAAAAATATTTTGAAAATAAAATTTTAAGTTTACACTCTGTGAGAGTTTTCTACTACACCATGTTAGATTTAGTTTGGAATACCATGATTTCTAATGCTTGTTTTAAAGTATTTTACAACCTTCCTTTCATGAATGTTACCAGTTTTCAAATATCTTTCTTATAGCTCTTTTGTGTATCAGTGCTGTGTAAATCGTGTTAAAATTATTGTTGTAATGGTTACCTACCTAGTGTAAAATGTTCTTACAAATGGTTTCTACTACCTACTGATATAGGCCTACTCAATGACATAGTACAAAGGATATGTTACCCGTGTGGTTTTAATCAGGATATGTTACCCGTGTGGTTTTAATCAAATATAGTCTTAATGTAAAATTGATAGTTAATATATTAGTTTCAACTAAGTACTGTTATAATGAAGACATTGTTATAAGGACTAACAGTGACTATGTAACACTATTCTAATTCTATAAAGCATTAAATACGAAAAAAAAAAAAAAAAATCAATAGAAAATATGAGTGGAATGCCTTGTTGGTGCTTAAACTTTTTTATTCTTTTTTAAATCTACTTGGCAGTTATATTCAGTGTTTCAAAGTTTAAACGAAAGAGTACACATATTTACTTATACTGTTGAAAAAGAAAAGTGAAGGGAGTTAAAAGTTTTTTAAGGGAACTTATTCAACACCTGAGGAATTTTAAAGTTCCTTTCTAAGAACATGTACTAGCTCTTTTTTCGAAAATAACTAACTAGTTCCTTTTGACAACAGAGGAATTTTAACTGGAATTAGTTCCTAGTGACAAACTTTCCATGCTCTGCGTAAATGTGAAAATTAAGTAATGTGAGTGGAGTTCATAAGGAAAATATAAATTCTGTTAAAAGCTTGAATACAACAAACAGGTTTTGCCAGCATTACAAGTTTAGTTTTATGTAATTATTTTTAATAATATCATAACAGAGCTCAATTATTTTCATTTTTAAACATTTATTTACTTTCATTATTGAAATTGAAAAATAAAGCTTCGATTTTTCCTACCTTTGTATACTGAATGTTTGCATATTCTTAGTGAGAACATTTTATAGTTTGTATTTAACTCACATACCTTCTTCTTGTTAATAACAATGTTCCCATACACTAGGATGTCATTGAAGAGGAAGAACTGACGGGCCTTTGGCTTCTTGCGACACATCTTGGTGAGCACGCCTTCTCCCACCAACACCCTCCCGGGGACCGCCAGTGGCTGCGAGACAAACCAAGAGTTGCACGTGCACAAGGTATTACGTCCACCACATCCAATAGTCGACACTTAGCAGCTATCCAACAGCAATTATGTAACCTGCTGTTCAAGATAAGGCAACACAGCACATACTGTTGAGATTTCTATACCAGGTTACCGAGAATAAGATATTCACTACCCATTATAAGCATATATGCAATTAGTTACTAGCAGCTCTAGTAATATATACTTGTACCATCTGTAGAATCACCTCCATATTTTCCAACAAAAAAATTTTACTCCCTGAGAAAAATGTAATAAAAGGACTGTAAAACTGTAGTGACTATGCTTAAAATCACAAACACACACAATGTTCACTAGAGTTGTCAACTGTTGGTTGTAGTGAACATTGAAAAAATGAACACCCCGTTGCACCACCAGGCAATAATGACCACAATTTGCAACGCACCTGTCCTGAGCTACCGAAGCAGTTCTCCACCATCGCGATGCGGCGAGCATTTGCCTCGCTGTTTACTGCAACAATACAAACACAAATAAGTTACAAAAGTCAAAGCACACCTAACAGTTGTTGGTATAAAGTCTTCCTTAGTAATTTGAATCAAAGTAACAATTACACTATGGGACATTCAGAGTAAAGTGGGTACTTTTGAAATCAATATTTGTAACAAAAAATTAGTGCTCGTCACTATGTACAATTCAACATTTACATTGGTTGCCTCACACTGTAAAATTTGCAGTAAATTATGAAAAAAAAGCTGGACGTATTTGCATCTTAATGAAAAATGTGTTAATTAGTGGCAATTTGAATCTGTTTCTTTGCATGTTGTTTAGTGAATATTAGGTGGGGGGAGGGGCGGTTGGGTATTATATCCCATCCTCTGCCCCTAAGGTTGTCAACAATTTGTTTTAAATATATTAAGCATTTAATTGTGACAAAAATATGTAATTGCTGTAAACTATGGTGCATTTTGTTATATTATAAACATCAATTTTTCTTCCAGTAATCATACTAATAAACAAGTGTTTCAGCACCACTAATGCCCGTGTAACCTTCCTTCACTCCCTTCAGTCAGGGTTAACTCTCTTTCCCCCTTGAGAAATTTCTGGTTACGCCACTGGTATATAAAAGTTACTCACCAAGATATTTAGGTTTATAGCAATTTCACAATTTAATTTGGTGCAAGCACTGTCACAACATCTTGGTCCATTGCTACTTACTTTGATTTCTCCCCCTTATCAAAAATTCAACAATCCACTGGCTGTGACATGCTACTCGCATCAGAGCAAGCACGCACTCAATGGTTAGTAAACTAGTTCTTGTTATGACTGAGAACAGACTTCATCGAATACATTGTATCATCATCTTTAATTTTCTTTCCTCTGACAGAGTGTTTGTTTACATTCTTTAATTGCTGTATGGTTTCCAATTGTTTACAACAATCCTTCAAGAGTATCATTAACAGAGATTAGTCATTTTGAAAGTGTCGGAAGATGCAGGTGTGTGTTCCAATCGGCCAGTGAGCATGTGAGCAATGTCTTCTTACTAGCAAGTCGCAACTTTTTGCCACATCACAAGACTTAATTTATGGCAGGAAACATCCTTAAATAATGGTAAGTAAAAATGAAACAATATTAAGGTTTAATTTATTGCCTCAGTAACATGCATGAATAATTTCACATATGCAATGAAAATTCCACTACATAATTCGCTTCACGAACTATTGCATGCGGCTGCATGTTATAACACAAATGTTTTACATTTCTGTACAAACGGCAAAGGTAAACGATAACAGTCGTTCGAGCTGCCTCAAAATGTATCAAACGTTACATTTATAAATCACTGTGAATTTTCATGGACTCTAAAATAACTTCAAACAAAAGGTTAACATATATGCTAAGTTTTCACCACTGGGTTTCGGGTTAAAAGTAACACAAGGCAATAGCTTAATTGTTTACGCTCGGTGTAAGTGGCGCTATAAACACAAGAGTCGAGACGCCATTTTGGGAAACCGAAGCAGTCTTGTAAAACGTTTCGTGATAAGACTATCTGCAAAATGTTGAAACTCAAGTGGCCAATAAAAAAAAAATACACAAATAAAAAAATATATATTCCAAAACTTTCCATTAAAATGTATAATGTATAATATTTTATACTGTTTTCAAAGTTATGGGGGGAAAAAAGAGAAATGGAGAGAGAAAGAAAGAGAGAAAGAGAAGAAAGAGAGAAAGAGAAAGAAGAGAGAAAGAAGAGAAAGAGAGAAGAAAGAAGAAAGAGAGAGAAGAAAGAGAGAGAGAGAGAAGAAAGTGAGAGAGAGAGAGAGTGTGTGTGTGTTGAACCAGTTTTGTGTTTGAGTGGGGGGGGAAAAAAAACTTTTTTTTCAGGAAAAAGACTGCCGGAAGCCTCCCAACACCAAAACAATTGACAATTCTTCAAAAAATTAGGAAAAATGTGAACAAGGTTTCACAACATCCTGATAATGGAAGTGAAGTGGAACATTGAATATTGATGCGGGTAAGGGATTTTTGAAATCTTACCACAAACCAGACGCTGAAGTAATCAATAGACCAAACTCTCAACGTTTGAAGCAAGTGGAGGAAAACTGCGATGTTAAAACCGATTGTAAATACAATCATATTCTTGGGCAGACAAAATATACCACTACGTGGCCACTGTGACGATGGAAGATTGTTGCAGAACGATAGTGAAGGAAATTTCAGAGAAACTTTAAGATTTTGCATTGAATCTGGGGGAAAAAATCTGAGGAGCATCTAAAATCATCTTTAAGAGCTACCTATATTAGCAAAACTACCCAAAATACTATAATAGAAACATGTGGTGAAGAAACAAAATTTCAAATCTTAGATAAAGTTTGCAAGTCAACATTTTTTAGCATTATATTTGATGAAACTTTAGGTAATACTCACACAGAGCAGCTTTCCCTAAGTTTGAGATACCTTGATGAAAGTGTTATTCGTGAAGATTTTGTCCTCTGTATTGATACAATTAGTCTATATTAAATAGTTTAACTCTGGGAAATATTGTTGTTAATATTCTTACTGAAACTCTCCACCTGGATATGGCATACCGTGTTGGCATTGGAACTAATCGTTGTTCGACAATGGCTTCTGAGGCAGTTTGTGCAATTAGTGAAATTATGAAATTTGCACCTCATCTGTTAGGGCCCCTTGCAATAATCATGCATTAAATCTGTTGATTTCAAAATCTTCAAACATACCAAGTGTCCGAAATTCTGTCGCGCTTATTAAATCGGTACAAATTGCCTTCATTAACAAGTCTCCAAAAAGATCTTTGGTTCTTAAGACAACTTGAGGAACTGAAAAAGGCTTGCAGTCTTTATGTGCAACAAGGTGGGTTGAAAGTCACAATTCCATCATTCGTTTTCGCGATGCTCTTCGAAAAGTTATCAATGTTCATGGAAAGAAGCTAAGACATCATCAAAAGCATCAATGTTTGTGCATTCTCTATGTAGCAGTGATTTCATTATATCTCTCGTATCTCTGATTTAAGTGCTTAAATACACTCTCCCACTAAGCCGTTTGCTCTAAACAAAATCGCTTGATGTTCAATGTGCGTCTAACACCATTGCTGATACTATTAACACTCTCAAAAAGAATAGTGAAAATCTTGTAAATGATTCAGTAAAGTATATGTGGAATGTGAATCTTTAGCCTATCAGCTTGGTTGTAATATTCTTAAGCCCCAAACAGTCAGAACGCAGACATGAAGAGAAAATCATCCATCAACATCATGTGAAGAATATTATTGGATGTCAATTTACACACCAATGTTAGACTATGTGATGTCCAATCTTTCAGCTAGGTTTTCAGAAGCATTTCTATAGTCTTTAAACTTAAGACTTCTGATACCCAGTAGTATTTTAAAACAAAATACATCAAACGAACGCATGGAGAAAGTAATGAAGTTTATTGCAAAAAAAATACAATTTCTTTTGCAACAAGATTCTGTATGAACAGTATCTGAGATTTAGCTTCTCTGGGAATTTAAACTATGGGAAGTCAAATGGAGAAGAGACCAAAAGACCAAGGAAATACGAGAGACAGTGCTTCAAATATTGGATGACTGTGATGCCGACATATTCCCTACAATGTGTGCGCTACTGCAAATTCTGTGTACTATTCCGGTCAGTGTTGCTAAAGCTCAACGCTCATTTTCTACTCTCCACCAAGTCTAATCTTGGGTTAGATCAAGAATGACTGAGGAGCGGTTGAATAGTCTTTGCTTGTTACATGTACAAAGAGAGTTGAAAATTGATCCTAAAAGTTATTGATAGATTTGCTTAAGAGAAAGTTCGGTACCTTGAATGTGTAATTTAACTTAATTATTTTGGCACATGTATCATAAATCAATGGAAATATTGTCACGTAGAATAGAAATTTTTACAATACATTTTATTTTTTTTGGTGGATGATGATGGAATGGTACTTACTTTCAAGACATTAACTAAAAAAGCTTTATCAGATTGCTATATCTCATAATATATGAACCGGGTGGATATGAAACTACCATAGAAGCATGAATTGGACTTCGCTACAGAGTTGCAATAAAATTATAGGGTAACTGCTTAAAGTCACATTCAGGCAAGTTGCCGACGGAAAAACTGCGCGTCAGCTGAGCACCTTGGGTGTAAAGGCGATACCACTTTACATTCGTTGATTGGCGTTGCCCATAACGCTTTGATTTTTGCCTCACTCGCAGAAACATACTCCCCCCTAGGAACTGCCTTTTTAAGTATGGACAGTTTCAGTAAGAGAATGAACCATAACCATTTGATTTTCAAAAAATGTTTAAATTTTTTTAAATTTTAATAGTAACAATATTACAGACAAATAATATATACCATTTTCACCCGAATGTATGACAACCCCCATATTATGAGATCATGTTTCGAGATGAATAATTTACTCACAATTTTAATTTTCTTGCTTAGAAAGTAACAGCAAGGAATCACAAAAAAATAATAAGCTCAATCACTTTACTTAATTTTTGTGCTTAAATCACTGCATAAAATAAAAATACTTGATTGATTGATATTATAAATGTACACTATATTAAATGTTAGTATTTAATTTAAGACATTAAAAGAAATACTGTATTTGTCATATTATTTTAACTCTTTTCTTTCAGAAAATATTTTCAGATTACTGTTTACAAACTTCTGTTTTGTATACTGTGTTAGAAAAAACATGACCATAGATTAAAATAACACTATGAATGTAGATACTAAACACCTGAAAGAAATATGTACAGATAAAGCCACCTTTATGGAACCAAAACCAAGCATCATTTACTGCAGGGCATTGGTAGTTTGGAACATGGCCGTGATATGAAAGTGTAAAAAGTGAACACTAATGTGTTACCATGTTATCGATCTACGAGTTTCATGTTTTGAATTCCGAAAGGTCGCAATTGTTTACATAGCATCATTAGGTTAATGGTATAAACGCAATGTAAATAGGGAAGTTTATATATAACAGAATTATATTTAGCTTTCTTATCAACTGTGTATGTCTATATTTATATGAAAAATATACGCATTTACATGTGATGTGATTGGCAGTCGAATGGGTGCATAAACATTGCGTGTCAATTGTAAGATGACCCCCAATTTTTTTACATACAGTTTAAAGTGAAAACTATCATCTTATTTTCGGGTGAATACTATATACAGTATTATCATAAGAAATTGTTAAAATCACAAAATGGTATTAAGTTTATTATAATATGCTTCCTTCAAACTCTTGAAGCTTCAACAATATTAAAGTGTTGTTTACAAGACGCCTGAGAGGCATATCCAAGTTCATAAGGAATGGAGGTCTTATTAATAAAAGAACTAAATTTGATTTTTAATTTATTCACATTACTATTATTTACAACTTTAATCTAGCTCCACTATTACTCTTTTTATTTCTCAATGAGCACAGCATTTAATGTCTATCTCAACTCTAATTACTCCTCCTCAATGTATCTGTTTGATTATAGTAGATTAACTCACATTCATCATTAACATGTGTTCAGTCAGTGTGTTGCCATCTTACACTCACGCATCCAGTCTAATAGTCCAACCTGCCAGTCCTACTCACTGCACCAATGCTCGCAGTCGCAGATTTTCCTCCCGCTGGTCACTTCTGTCGTCTATTGCTCAACGTCACACAATCGTCCAGACTCCCAACACTCATAAACTCCTGGCTAGGAAGCCAGATGCACTTTTATAGTATCAGCAGCCAAGATCTGCAATATTTCCAGCATCCTGAGTCACGCTGAGGCAAGGATAATCAAAACCAGAACATTCTTCAGATAAAAGCAGAAATTCAATCTGACAAAGGTCAGGAGCGTGCAAGGCGCAACACTTATCGCAGCGCCACGCACTGTGGCAAGCCTGTTTAAGATGGTCTTTGTATTCGCCGCTCGCTCTTGGGTTAAATGTGTGACCTTCACACATTTCTGCTCTCGCAAGCGATGCGAAGCAGCGAGCACATAACACTGTCCCCTCCTCAAATCTGTTCGTCCTGAACAGACTTTGCAACTTCCAGACATTCGTAGAGTGCCAGTCGCCCAAGAGCCTTGACGAGACAAATTCAAAATAACATATCATTGATCTTATTCACAATCCTTTACGGGCCTTCCCAACATTTCTTTAGGTTCGGGCAGTACCCTTTTTGCCTCTGTGGGTTGTACAGCCACATCATGAACCTCGCCTGACATCATCCTATCATACCACGTCTTCATCTTGTCACTATTTATTCTGAGGTGCTGTCGAGTAAAATCATGAAAGCCAACAAGTCGGTTACGTAATTCACTGGCATAAATCAGGCGCTGTAGCTTCATCTTCTGTCAGTCAGTCAAACAGCAGGTCACTAAGAAGGCGTAGCTCTCTTCCGAACAGCATCCTTAATGGTGTTACCCTTGTGGACTCGTGAACTGCCGAGCGGTAAGCAAGGAGAAACAATGGCACCTTTGAATCCCAGTCCCCAAATCTTTGTTACCTCCTGGAACACCGGAGCCTCAAATTTTCTTCCCTGATCAAAATGGTGTTTTAGTAGCACCCCAAACATCGAAAAGACATGCTCTACGAATGCCTCAGCCACAGTAGGTGCTTCCTGGTTTGGGAGGGGAATGATCTCAGGCCACTTCGTAAAGTAATCTTGGGCCACCAGTAGATACTGATTACCCCTCTCTGCGACAGGCAAGGGACCCAGAATATCTACTGCCATCCTCTCGAATGGGGCTCCAACATTGTATTTCTGGAGATGACCTTGCCCCTTGTCCTTAGGCCCTTCCTCACAGTGCAGGTGTCGCACATTCTGCACCACTTCTCAACATCATCCCCGACAATAAAGCCAGTATAATCTCAGTTTAACTCTGTTGAGGGTCTTATTAACACCCAAGTGCTCACTGGCTGTCACATTATGCAGTTCTTTTAAGACTTTGGGAACCCTGCATTCAGGAAGAACCAAGCATGTGTGTTTTCCAGCATTACTTTCCCATTTTCTGTCAAGTATGCCATTCTTCAGTACGAAGGAATCTCATTGTACCCATTATGCTTTGACTGCTGCGCTCACACTAGATATTTTCTCCCATTTTGGCAAACAGCCAGCTACTTTCCATTCTAGTAATGGCTGCAAAGTGGGATCATTCAGCTGATCTGTCCTAATACCCTCATCACTCCAGGTAGATGACCCATCACAAGATAAAGAATCTTTAATTCTTGTACTCTGTACCTTCAGCGATTTACCACTTTTCTTCCCGTTGTTCGCAATGCCAATAGAATGGCTCACATGGTCTCCTAGAAAGTGCATCTGCATTGCTGTGAAGGCATCCAGATCTGTGCCATATTTGAAAATAATATTCTTGAAGATGCTGTATCCACCAGACTATTTGACCTTCGGGGTTCTTGAAATTTAAAAGCCCTAAAGGAAGGGGTGGAAGTGTGAAATTGCCTTCACCATGGCCAGAAGCTCCCTGCTGCGAGAGTAATTTCTCTCAGGCTTATGCAATACCTTACTGAAGTATTCTAGTGGTCTTTCCTTCCCATCCTGAACCTGAGATGACACTGCTCCAATGCATACATCACTAGCATCAGTGTCCAAAATTAACACACCCTCACTTTTCGGGAGCCTCAACACTGAGGGAGATCACAATTTCCTTTAGCTTACTAAAAACAATTTCACTCAGTGGTCCAATGAAATTTCCTTTTCGCCGCAATCAGTTCATGTAGTAGCTTGGCAACCATGGCGAACCCAGGTACAAATTGACTGTAATAGGCACATAATCCCAGGAAACTCCGCACTTATTATTTTTTTCAGTTGGTGGCCAATTAATTTCTTTGGTCTTCTGGGGGGTCTGTTCTAATTCTAAGGGCAGACACAGCAGTCCCCAGAAATTAAATTTCTTTTGGAGAAGGTGACACTTCTTTGGAACTAGTTTCAAGTTGGCTATGGCTACTTTCTGAAATATAGAGTCTAAAAGTGATAGGTGCTCTTCAGATGTCCTTTGTCACAACAATGTCATCTTGGTAAACGTGACATATCTTAAGGCAGGACTTTTTCCATCAGATGTTGGAAGGTGACAGGGGCATTGCACAGCCCAAAAGGCATAACTTTGAAATGCATATTCCTTTCCCTTGGACACAAAATGCAGTCTTCTCTTGGTCATCTGGGGCCACTTCACACTGTTAGTAACCACTCTTCATGTCCAAAGTAGAAAACCATTGCGAACATGCTAGACTGTCCAGTGTATCATCTATCCTTGGAAGTGGATAAGTCTTTCTTTGTCACATTATTGAGCTGGCGATATTCTACACAAAAGCTCAGAGAGCCACCTTTATTTTAACAAGTAGAATGGGCGACAACCACGAACTAACCGAAGGTTCTTTCGCATCTAACTCCCTCATTCCCTTCAGAATTCCCTCAACTGCCACATGCAAAGCTAATGGCAGTCATTTTCGTAGCTGCTTTATGGGTCTGGCATATCCTGTACCAATGTGATGGCAGGTCACAGTTCTTCCAAATTCATTTCGTCCACATGAGAAGGAATCCCTATTTCTCTTCAGTAATTCAGAGACAGCCTTCTCCTCGTGCCAATTAAGATTTTTAGGCATTAATACAGTTATGTTAAAATTACCTGGTATTTCATGCGAGTTTGGAAAGGCTCATGTGAGCCATACGAAAAAATATGTCCCCAGGCCTTAGACCACTGTTCTGGTTATTTGGTTGCCATTTGTTTGATTGCCGCTGTCAGTACGTGTGTTCTTTGTTTATCCATCCATCCATCCATCCATCCATCCATTATTTATGTATTCATCAACATCTTTTTGTCCCCGTCATCGTAATTCCCCTCAGATATAACACACTTGTGCCAGCACTTTTTGCCAATCCTCGAAGCACTGATGACGTATATTTTTGTATGGCATTTAAGTCTCCCAGGTCTTTATCGCCTCAATCGTGGCAAACCTCCGTCCTTTCATGGGTCTCTTCAGTATTGGGAACAGGAACAAGTTGCAGGGGGCTACGTCCGGTTAATACGGTGGCTGAGGCATGATTAGTCTTGTTAATACAGATTCTTTGATCCATTGTTTGAGACAGCAAAAAATCGCCAAGCACACCAAAACACGTCTAACCTTTATATCGGTCACAAACTAACAATGCAAAATGACTAATAATGTCAACATATGTTGGGGACATGTGTACCAACATAAAAATAAAAACAACCGATAATGAAATGTATGTAGCCCTCGAAATTTGCAAAGTCACCTTATTTTTTTAACACACCTCGTATGTAAATCTTTGTTGAGAAATAAAATGTGTATTTGTAAATTGTAAATAACTTCTGGTATGTCATACACCTAAGATGTTTTCTAAGCAGATAAATAACCCTTGCCAGCCTAGCGCGCACAAATTCTATACGAGCTGCCCGGAATAAGCTAGTACCAAATTTTTTTTTTAAAACTATTACATTTATTATAATTATATTTCAATCTAGATCCATATTTTTAAAGCAACAGACAAGATTTTGGGTCTTGTCCTCATTTAAAAGAAGACCATTAGCGCTGAACCGTATACACAGGCCCTATAAATGTTCAGATATGAATTTCAAATTACTATCAAAATGAAGACTTAAAAAAATGGCATCATCTGCAAACATAGTTTTAGATTAACTTAGGTTACGTGGCAAATCATTAATTAAAAGAATAAAAAGGAGTGCCCCCAAAATGGATCCCTGTAGCACCCCAAACCCTACATCAGAACAATTGGACACACTGCTACCTACTTAATTTTGGGTTCTTCATCACAGGTATGATTTAAAAAGCTGAAGACAGACATCATGGATGCCATTAGACATAAGTCTATTCAAAAGTATCCTATGGTCAATACAATCTAATGCTTTGCGCATATCACAGTGTGTGATTTGCGCAAAATGTCCATCTTAAAAATACTGAAGAATTTTAAAAAATTATAAAATTGGCAATTGTTAAGAATCGCAGATTTTTCAAAAAAAATTTTTTCAGAAAAATGTGAAATGGGTGGCTTAACTGTGCTAAATGCAGGAAAACCTAATATAGAACTTTGCGAGTGTTGAATCACAACAGGTGGGCGTGCCAAAAAACAAATACACACAAAGTTATTCTTTTTACAACAACTTCTAGGTTTCGTAGATGCCCAAGCACTTTGCACTCGTTACCTAAAAAAACTGCCAGCAAGCCTTGAATCACTGTTTTAGGTATTTACTCCCCTGCTGGAATTAGGACTCTGGCTCGGTGCATGATGTTAGTCTTCACTTGGAACAGTACTTTTTACTGTGAGGGGGCTACGCTTGAAAGTGAATCGTGGGTGTTGGGTACGCAGACAAGCTACCGCCGGTAGGAAATTACAAATAATTTATAGTCATCATAATAAAGTTCAACACATTTCATATTACTCAACAATGTAGGTGATAGATACAACTCCTTCGCAGCAAGCAGGAAATTATGCATACGCACGTGTCTGTGGTACCGGTGGCAAAACGAACTCCACCAAGTACCCAACAAAGTGTGGTGTCCTCCTGCCATTCAGAGTAAGACTGCACCACACATGCTCTATCCTTTAGGTGTTCGCCCCTGTATAGGATCAATGAAATTAATACTATGATACATCCAATGACGTTCCTAATCATTATCTGAAAAGCAATTATAAGTGCACCAGCAGTAACTCATAATTGTCTCTATGAATTCCTTGATCACTTGCAGGAGTGTTCTGCTAGTACGATCCTAGACAGGAACGAGAAATATACTATTAATATTTCTCTTGATTCTGCTTAAAAATCCTCTACCCCTGGAGGATACACCCTTTATTAGACAATCTCTTTCCGAATTTTGCCTGATATATTTCAACAAAAGATCCCACCCTCTCAATTTTACCCCTTGCCTAATGCATACACCAGCCAACCATGACCTCCCTACAAAAGGATGACCAATCCACGATGGTAGGTATTTTAACATAACACATTTTGCTTAAAAACATGGTGCTAGGATTAGGAATTACAAGACAATTATACATCAATTTACAAATCACCATAAATTAGTTTTTCCAAAACATGTGACTTGTCTAAAGATTTCTTTAAATTACATAGCACATTTTTATACTTCTTACCAAAATGTGTTCTAACAGAATGTTGACAATGGAAAAAATTGCTGTCTTCAGCCAATTCAACAACCGCTGCACGTGAGTTGCACCTTACCTCACCTGACAATACACGATCTACTGAATAATCATACAGAAATGGCCAAGACAATGTTAATTCAGCAAATTCATATTCGTCCAAGTAAAACTCGCCACATAGCCACAGAAGCACTCCTACTATCACCCTCCATTCATAAATCACATGCCTTCACATAATCAAATTGAGACAGAACACCACATGCGTGCAGCAACACGCTATTCGCCGCCAACCGCAAACACTGGCATACTACCTTCGAGTAAGGAATGGTTAAATTCACAGCAGACTGCTGAATGTCGATTCGCATTTATTTACTTAACTATAGGTGATTCACGATAAAATGAGCACTCCCGAAATCAAACTTTGAAAAACATCACTCCCCCGTAACTGCATACAATGTAATGACTTCAGAATTTAAAGCTATTGTTTATGTTTTAATTTCTTAAGAATTGAATGTTTATTTATTTTTTTAACTTATTTATTTATTTTAAAGCCCCCACCCTCAGCAGGCATGGCTAGATTTGTAATTCAGGACATCACCTCTAAATTTTATTTATATATCTTTGATAGTGTTAATTATTTTGTCATAGTTTCTCTCTCCCCATTTTACCTAGTTTTATCCAGCAGTTTTGGCCACGGAGGAATGTATTAAATTACAGAACTGATTAAACTGTGACGTATGAGGAAGTGACATAGTTTTGGAATTTCCAGTTTAATTAGCGTCCCCGTGGTTAATGACTCTCCTCAGAAGTTACGATGGGATGGTGTTTTGAGAGGCGCCAAGTTGCATTAAATATGCAGGGTATGATAAGAAGAGGCCCAAATCATCATAGCAATTAGTTTTGAAGTGGTTGAAGTACGTCGGCTGACGTCTCCACTGAAGCTTTAAGTATTACCTACAGAGAGCTTGGGAATATTAAATTACATGATTTTACGTATGTGTGCTACAAACTTTTCTATGATACTTGGAATTAGTACTAAATTATCTAGAAGTTTAAGAGAAACATTTGTACTATATATTTTTATTCAGAATTTAATAAGGGCGTTAATAGATGGGTTTTCTTGCTCTAAAGCCACATAACATCCACAATCATTTTACAAGTATTAAATGCTGAGAAATAAATGAGCCAGTTTCAGTTTTCTGCTAACGTAAATTATATTTTTTGTTTGCTAATATTTAGAGAGGTGATTTAGTTTTACTGAATCCTTCAAAACGGAAATATTTTAATTGGCAGCATTTTTCATTTGATTTTGAATTATTTAAATACTGCATTATGAAATGATTATTTTTATTAATTATAAATTATTATCCTTCACGTACATTTTCATTAATAAAGCTAATTTTTTTGCACCTACTGAATGTTATGTTGCGTAGAATTTGAAGTAGTTAAGTAGGAATATTTGTCGCACGCGCGTGTGTGTCATATAAACACACACACACATATATATATAAAAATTAATATTCATTCAAAATCAGGCATATTTCCATTAAATTTAAAGTTTTTGAGCAATTTTCTCATGCTGTGTCAGTCAAAGGGAAGGCGAATAGCGTGGAGTAATTTCATTTCAGCTAGACACCACACGCACAGAGCAAGTAAGCGGTGCAACAGGAAATTTGTCACACACGACTCATACGCCCAACAATCCTCAAAATATTTTACACTAATATTTTTCTTTTGCTTACAAGGAAAACTTTTTATCTTATTTGCATACAAAAATAACTTTCACACAAAATTTGGCACCCCAACGTCTGAGCTTAGCTACCTTGCAAGTTATATCTCTACAACATTTTAGCATAAGTAGTGACTGCAATATTCACAGTAAAGTTGGCAGTGAATTAATAGTAGTAGTTCGAGATCATTATGCCTCACTAGAAAATATTAAACATTAACAGCACCTGAAATTCATTATTTACCTTTTTAATTCTATGCACATAATAATAGTAGCACAATGATAACACATTTGTGTTTCTAACAAATTCTTATCATCACTTGACTAAAGCAACATTTCAAGTTATTGGGTCCACTGTTTTGTTTGTTCTTTTTTTAACCTGTTTCCATTCCATGAATATACGTTTCTGTCTGTTCCATTCCTTTGTTAGTCATAGTTACGTGCCTTCAACTTAGGTTGAATGCATTTATTTATATTTGCAATATTGTTTGGCAATTCTAGAGGTTTGACGGATGGTGTGATATTTACGTGACCGTCCGGGAATACGAGTCAACACCTCAGTACGTATTTCATTAGTGTTTAGCAAACAACCTTTCAAAGTGCCCAGGTCAACAAACTGTGAGCATTCCAAGCTGCCCTGAATAACCTCAATTTCTATAATGAAACTTGTATTCTGCATTTAATGTGTGAATGCAATTTTATGAAATACGTTTTCATCTGTTAGGTTTTGTTTATTTTAGTATTCTGGTGAAATTAAGTTCACATTGCTGTAATCATTCTAATTTTGTAAGCTAAGTGATTTTTTCGTTGGAAAGGTTAGGACAAATTTTTGTGCCATTAGACCCCGTAAAAATAAAATTCACAGTATCAATTTTCAAGAAACTTGCATTTACTGATACATATTACTGTAAAAGTGTGCTGTAAAAATGAACCTAAAAATTTGGATCAGTTTGGTTTAGACAATGAAGTTTAATGACAACTATTTTTGATATTCGTATCATATCAAAACAGGTCATTTGCATATACTTAGTGTACACAATTATTAGTTTTGGAGATATTTCTGCCTTAAATCCCATACCGTTATCAATAGGAATTTTGATAGTCTGCAGATAGTGTCAATTGTAAATTTATGCAGAGGGAGATTATTTTTTTGTACTAATCTACTTAAATTAAATAACATGTCATTTTAATGTGTTTAGGCACTACATTTTCCATAATTATGTCCATACATGTTATTAAAATTAATTCTCATGTCATTTAAACATGATTTAACACACATTTTTTACAGTATGTGAGGGACTAAATATTCAGTTATCTCGGATGTTTTCATTCCTATGATACTTAAGAGGGTGAAAATTCAAACCTTGAACACAATATTTAACGAGGAATGTCCTAAATAGTGTAATGACGCAGTATTATTAATTTTCGGGATAAGTGGTTCGTTTTCTTTCGCTTTGCCAGGCATCGTAAAATGTTATCGGTATTTGAAATTAAAGCAGTGGCAATTCGTTTATCAGGCATTTGGTTGCAGTTTCAAAAAGTCTTAGTTTATGTTGAGTGTCATCATTAGATTAGAAACTTTCCGACTGCATCAACAGGTTTTGTTCGAGAAGTTTGATCATCTTTAACTGACGGCGCAGTTAAGCGGGCTACGCAGTTTCGGATAGTGTGGGAAGAGCGTGGCGACACACGCAATGCCCATATTTGTTAATGGTTGGTGGTGCCCTGGGGCGAGAAAGGAGGGGGTAGCCACGAGTGATAAAAACCCTGGACGAATACTCGCCCGCAAAGAAAATGGTCTAGAACAAGCAACCAGAGAAGACACATCGGACATGACAAATGTAACCACACCGGCAAGCACCCACGACCGCTAAATCTTTCCTTCAATGGTTTTTTTCGGCAAAACCATAACTGTATTAAATTACTTTTGGTGTGGGAGGTCGCTAGGGTGCCTGGAGGGAACAAACGTCCCTCCTGCCTTCGTAACTTCTTGCGATGAAAGTTTTAAGACATGAATAATTCGTAAACGACTGTGGCGCTGTTCTGTACTAGTCTGTTTATCTGTGAACCTGTTCGTACTCGGCATACCTGAAAACAGTATGTGAACTGTTTCAATGGATTGGTAAATAAAAGTATAGAACAAATAAACAGGAACTTGACTTCTTTATTTAATATTTAATTGGCGCCTTTTGTAAAGAGTTTCATGTTGCTACCATTGAGCTAACTGCGAGTTGTAACTTTCATATGGCAATAACAGCGTGGTGCATCGTTACAATAGCATGGAGTTGATATAAGGGGAATCAACCCAAGTGTTCAACTCTTCTGAGACTCCCAAGTCAGGATCAAGAAAAATAATTCCATATGATTAGACCATTTGGTAATTATCCAGAGTAGAGACTTTTCTGAAGGAAACGTCCTACACCAACAAAAGTAGCATTAATGGGTTCTGCACAGTTTACCTTCTTAATATTCAAGAGGGCGTAATGTTAAAATAAGTAGAACGTATTAAATAAAATAGTTAAAAGTACGAGCAGCCCGCCGCTTTGTTTACGTCGCACGTCATGATTTTTGGTGAAGTAATGCATTGCTAACATGAACAAAAGTGCATCGTGCCGTCACCTTATTGGCTGTGGGGTCTGTATATGTCGTCGTCACGGAATTTTACGTGGAAGTTGAGAAGCCATTAGTTGCCGTTGAGACGCGAGGCAGTGCAGTTGTGTTGCGACGTCTGAATCCGACCATGCAAAGGTTTGCGATTTAAGAATGGAGGGTGCAATAACGAGTGCTTCTGTGCGTAATATTCGCCTATGTGGCGGGTGTTACTTGGATGTTTTAGTGCATTGTGGTTTTTTTTGTTGAGTGAGGTAAGTTGCACGACAGTTGAATGGGTCGAGGACAGTGGAATTCTACCTGCCACCTACCCAGGTGAGTTGATTCATATGCTTCTGTGTTTTATTGTTTAAAACCCTAAAATCCTAAATTAGACTAAAATCCAAGGTTAGATTAACACCCTACAATCCAAGGTTATATTAACACACTACACTCCTAGGTTAGTTTAAAACCCTACAATCCTAGATTAGTTTGAAAATGTAAAATAGCGATTCACTCATCGTGGGGTTATGTTCTGTTAGGTTAGGAGGGCACATATGACTAAATTAGTCATACGTTAATGCCCCTAGTATATTCGTGTTTTGCATAATTAGTGGAGTGGAAATATACTANTTTTTTTTTTTTTTTTTTTAAAGAAAAGCCGCTACTCTGGATAATTACCGACCATTTCTAAATTGAAAAAACCCCATCATCAGTATTTACAAAGAGAGATTATTTACTGAAATTAATGTGTGTATTAAAAGTGTACACTACAATAGATATTCACATGTTGCATTGTGTAAATAAATAGTGTACTTATGAACACCTAATTAAACAAACCCCATATGGCAATGTTTACATTAACAACTGGTGGAAGGATACGCAAAAGGCTGAAAATAGGAATTAAGCAGGGCTTTCAAAAGTGTTCACTTTACCATGAACAGTCATTATTTACAGCATTGTAGGATGAATACTACATGTTGATACATGTAAACAAAGGTTCGGCAATACATATACAGGAGTATTAAAAAATCCCCAACTTTGAAGGTCTAAAATATCAAAACCAAACAACCTACACCCTTGATTGACAAAACAAATTAACTGTGTAACCGTAGTGATTGTTTACCATACATTCATAAATGTTCAATGTGACAACCATGAGCGGCCTGAACGACATCTACACGATAATCAAACTTGTTCCACGCTCTTGTCAGCATGACCAGTGTTGCAGTTTGTATGGGGTTCATAACGCTCAGTTTGAGGTGGTGAGGGGGAAGTGAGCTCGCATATGACACGTTAATGTGATGGGGCCGGTCTGATGTTTCCTTTATGGGCCCAGAACGAGGTAGACGATGCCTTCATGTCTAAGCTGGTTTTTAGCAATGAAGCGACGTTCCATACAAATGGTAAGGTGATCCGGCACAACGTGCGGATATGGAGTCAGGAGCCTCCACACAAAACCACCGAACACGAGCGCGCTCCCCCCAAAGTGAACGTGTTTTGCGCTGTATCCAAAGACACTTGTTTTCGGCCCTTTCATTTTCCAAGAGCCCACTGTTACTGGAATCCCCTTTTGGAGATGCTTACTGAGTGGTTGTTTCCTCAGTTAGTAGAGGCGGCGGGGGACTTCATTTTCCAGCAGGATGGTGCATCACCCCATTAGCACCTAGCTGTTCGCTACGTGAATGAGATGTTGCCACAAAGCTGGATTGGTCGAGGAGCAGCTGGTGATCAGGCTCTTCATCACTGGTCCCCAAGAAGCCCGGATTTTACCCCGTGCGTTTTTTTCTATGGGGGAACATAAAGGATAGTGTGTTTCATCCACCATTGCAGGCTAACATTGACGACCTCAAAACGAGAATTACAGATACCATCCAAACCGTAACACTGGACATGCTGACAAGATTGTGGAACGAGTTTGATTATCGCATAGCTGTCGTTCGGGCGACTCGTGGTGGTCACTTTGATAATTTATGAATGTATGGTAAACAAACTTCATTGTTCCACGGTTCATTTGATTGGTCAATCAAGGTTGTAGGTTGTTTGGTTTTTATATTATAGACCTCCAAAGTTGGGGTATTCTTTTATACTCATCCTGTATTTTATATATTTTATATTGTTTCCACGGAACATATTAAAACTCTCTCCTAAATTTCAACAAGGTAAGCCTTGCAAAAGCCATATACAGGATGATTCTAAAATCATGGGACAAACATTGAGGGGTGGTATAGCTCATTAAAACAAACAATTATTGTATAGGAATATATGCGCGGAAGTGACGCGTTGAGGCACAAACACAAAAATAACACATGAAATGCAACGCATTGTTTATTTACAACGTCACCGCTAAATGCCTTTTTACAGCAACGTTTATAATAATTGCTCAAAATTGCTACCACCGGCAGTAATGCAAGCTTGGTAGCGTCGGTGGAGTGATTGGCTAACAGATTCAAATACGCCGGGTATTTCATGCATGCGTGCAGCCGCACCGGATAGTCGAGCGACGAGGTCTTCAATGGAATCAACTGGAGTCTCGTAAATGAGGGCTTTCAAATGGCCCCATAGAAAAATCGAGACTCGATAAATTTGGAGATCGTGGTGGCCATTGGACTGGCCCACCACGCCCTCAAAGCGCCACTCTCGCCCATATATTCCTATACAATAATTGTTTGTTTGGTAATTAATAAGTTTAAGGGCTTTTCTGTAAAAAAAACAAAAAAATTCACGGAAAATGGTATATTTCCACTCTGCTAATGATGCAGAACTCTAATGTACGACTAATTTCTTAATATGTGCCCACCTAACCTAACAGAATCTAACCCCACAATACATTTTTAANTGTTTGTTTGGTAATTAATAAGTTTAAGGGCTTTTCTGTAAAAAAAACAAAAAAATTCACGGAAAATGGTATATTTCTACTCTGCTAATGATGCAGAACTCTAATGTACGACTAATTTCTTAATATGTGCCCACCTAACAGAATCTAACCCCACAATGGGTGAATCACTATTTTACATTTTTAAACTGTTAGGTTAGGTGGNGGATTGTAGGGATTTAAAGGAACCGTAAAACACACCAAAAGAATGTAAATTGACTCACCTAGGTAGGGGGCTGGTATCATTCCTTCCTACGTTAATAGACAAACATATTTTGCAAGTTTTTTAAATATGTTCTACTTATTTTAACATTACGCCCTCTTGAATATGAACAAGGTAAGCTGTGCAGAACCCATTAATGCAACTTTTGTTGGTCTAGGACGTTTCGTTCAGAAACGTAAACAAACTGGCTATACTGCTCATTTCACAATTTTGTTCAATTTTTTTAATATGTTTTACTTATTTTAAAGCTACGCCCCTAGTATATTCATGTTTTATGTGATGAGTAGAAATATATTATAATTTTGAATTTTTTTTTTTTTTTCAAAAACCCCTTAAACTTAATAATTACCAAATATGCCTTTTTCCATGATTTTTTTTGTTTTTTACAGAAAAGCCCCTAAACTTAATAATTACCCTTTTTTGTAGGATTATATAGCAGAAATATTGTACAGGTGCCCTTCAAGTGTGTGAATGCATACTTTTAAGGAAGTCGTGCATCGATTCACAAAATTTTGCACAGAAAAAACCAGCACCGATACAGCTTTTATATACACATGTTCTTACAAGTGTCACCCATAATTTCATAATTTTTTGTATGGTTATACAACAGAAACATTGCACACGAGCCTTTCAAGTACACGACTGTATACTTTAGTCAGTCACGCACCAGTTCACAATTTTATGTGCCGTTAACAGGTACGAAATTGGGATAGGCATCTTCACTTTTTATGCTCTGTGACTTACTACAAAAAGCCTCTATATAAAGATAAGCTACGGTAATTATCCAGAGTAGCGACTTTTCTGAAGGAAATGTCCTAGACCAACTAATTTAACATTAATGGGTTCTGCACAGCTTACCTTTTTCATATCCAGGAGGGCTTAATGTTAAAATAAGTAGAACGTATTAAATAAAATAGTTAAAAGTATGAGCAGCCCTCTGCTTTGTTTACGTCTTACGCCACGATTTTTGGTGAAGTAATGCATTAGTAACGTGAGCAAATGTGCATTGTGCCGTCACCTTATTGGCTGTGATCTGTAGACGTCGTCACGGGAGTTTACGTTGGGGTTGAGAAGCCATTAGTAGCATTTCAGAAGCGAGATAGTGTGGATGTGTTTTTTGTGATCGTGAGTTCTGACGTCCGAATCCGACCGTGCAAAACCTTGTGATTTAAGATTGGAAGGTGCAGAAACAAGTGCTGCTGTACGTAATATTCGCCTATGTGGTGGGTGTTACATATGTTGTACTAGATTGTGGTGTTTTGTCGATTTAGGTAAGATGCACAGCAGTTGAACGGGTCGCCTACCTAGGCGAGTTGATTCATAGACTTCTGATGTGTTTAACCGTTACTTTAAAATCCTAGATTAGACTAAAATCCTGGCATAGTTTAAAACCCTAAAATCCTAGATTTGATTAAAATCTTAGCATAGTTTAAAACCCTAAAATCCTAGATTTGATTAAAATCTTAGCATAGTTTAAAACCCTAAAACCCTAGATTTGATTAAAATCCTAATATAGTTTAAAACCCTAAAATCTTAATATAGTTTAAAACCCTAAAATTCGATGTTAGTTTAAAACCCTACTATCCTAGATTAGATTAACACCCTACAATTCTAGGTTAGTTTAACACCCTACAATCCTAAGTTAGTTTAAAAATGTACAATAGTGATTCACTCATTGTGGGGTTAGGTTCTGTTAGGTTAGGTGGGCACATGTTACAAATTTAGTCATACGTTAATGCCCCTAGTGTATTCGTGTTCTGCATGATTAGTAGAGTGGAAATATACCACTTCTCAGTATTTTTTTTTTCTTACAGAAAAGCCGCTACTTTTGATAATTACCAGATAATGAAATGTACAAGCATTCATATTCAAACTGCAGCATATTTGTGGTTATTCATTGCAATACTATTTTATTTGTATTAATATGACTATTGACAGCACTTTACTTACAGTGGATTATAATGTAATAATTAAGTATGCTAATTAAAAATAATATATGTTTTTCAAAGTTGCCATTTGTGGTTCCTTCCAACTTTTCTGAAGCCCTGCAATTACACCCAATGCACCGCATTTGTACACACCCACCCAATGTAATAATACTTTGCAAAATAGCTATTTCTTACTGGGTGTTACAAATACGCTTATTTTCTCTTTTTAAATGTATTAATAACAAATGAAAAATTACAATTTATAAATAAAACATAAATAAAAGTTCAATTTAACCAAAAATAAGGTACTTTAATATTAACAGAAGCCTAAAATGCTCGCGATACAAGACATATTTAAGAAAACGACTAGACACATCATAAATGGGGTAATTTTTCAAAGGTTAGTTCCAAAAAGTGTGAAGTATTCGTAAATAGACAATATGCAGTATGTACATGCTTAAAATCAGACATTGCCAATTTGTTGGTGAACAGGTATTAAATCTGTTCATACCAACGCCACAACAGAAAAAGTTTAACCTCAACACACAAAAATTACAACAAAATAAATCACTACTGGAAAGTGGCCAGGCAGGGAGAACTGCAAGCAAAAAATTATGTCGAGGTTACGAAACCTGAAGATGGTAGTATTCACAATTTCACTTTGAACCATCTCCACTAAGTAAAAATATCAGAGACGACAGCTTCAATAATTCAATCAAATGGCCAATCTACTTTATCAAATACGCACCCAGCCTATCAACCATAGTCAACAATGGAAAAACCTCAGCACTGATGAATCACGTAATGACAAATCGCTACCAAACGGACAACGTCAACTAATATGCTAAAGGAGCATTGCTCCACAATATTACTATTAAACAAACAGGAGACACCCATTTAACAACCACTCAACGAGAAGTGTCATTTCACAGAAATAAAAACTCCATTTACAATCACACACATTTTCAATGAAAATTTACCAACACTAATATACCCTACTACCATAAAAATTACTCTAAATTATTTAGATTCACACACAAACTTTTAAAAATAATTTTAGTTGAAGGAAACAAAACTATATTAAATATTAAATGTACCAACACAGCGCGATTTCAGTACTTTTTGACCATTTTCACGAAAAATTAAGAAATTATATTTCAGCAGTCAGGAAGTAAAAATAAAAAAATTCAATATGGTTTAAATCAATTCGAAAGGAACTAAATCAGTTATTTTAAAACAATTTAGGCGGTCCACGAAGTTCCAAACTCTCATTTCAACATTCGGGCGACCGCAGTAGACAGCAGATCTCAACATACCCACGCCATGATCGATCAACCAACAAAGGAGACCAGTCACGATGTGACACACAGGTAAGAAAAATTAGCCCGCAGTGTCTCCAATTACACATCTCACTCCAACAAAGAATTCTTAGGGGCGAATAGCAAGACGCCCAGCACTGTGACCCAGGTTGACACATCCTCAGACATCTCAGCACATGGAACTTTTACCAAGGCAAAAACAACTACTATGCCTGGAGACTCTCACAGTGATGTCAGTTGACACCGCCAGTATGTTGCAGGGTCGGATCGTTTGCTAGCTGAATCGGTAACTTCCTTACCTGGGATTTTGTCGGTGATGTCAAGAGTATGTATGTGGCGGTGTTGCTAGTGATAATGTCCCTATGGGCGCCAGTTAATCAATGAATGGCTAAGATTAGCACGGGACTCTTATCAGGACCTGGTCGATAGCCAAGCGAAACAGTGAACCCTGGCAAGAACGTAGTTGTTGTTGCTGCCTGATCAGATGCCACTGTTATAATTTAAGCTGGATGTGATATAACCCTGAGAAGACTCACAAAGATATCACCCTTATGTTTATTATTGCAGTAAGGTAGTTATGAGGGTATGATGCACCCAGTTTGTCATGATGACATGTCAGGAAACACTCAACAAGAAAAATCCCGAGAACTATTGTTATTGGACGGATTCGGACCATCTTCCAAAGTTCAACATGAAGCGGCTACCAGTTCCACAAGGTACCCCACTAGAATAAAGTACACATAATGTAATTTTATACTTGCGTATATTCCACCCCCACAATGACGTATTCTTGAGAGAGTATTTATGTCTACCTGCCTAGTGAGAAAGTAGGCCGCCTCATATGCCGCTAATTTCCGGGTGAGATTGATACGGCTATGTCACACGCCGATAAAACTTAGTGCCCAACAGTTACATCCCTTATGGGGCAGTCATTCAGTGGGTAGGTTACCCAAAGTTATGTGGCTGTGAAGCAGCCAGCAGTAAAACAAAACACAATTTGTAGCATAGGTTCTTTACTTACTGCAATATACCTCCTGTAAGGCACTTACATGTTTCCCAGTGGCTATGGTGCATTGGCAACCTATATGGTATAAAAAAGCAACACTGCAGATAGACAGATTACCCTGTTAAAAATGGTCCGGGCACTTTTGAACTAGCTGGACGTAGAAGTGGTGCTGTCTCCAGGTGACAAAAATTGAATTAAAGTTCCATATTTAAAAAAAATTACTATTTAAAACTACATAGTTGTTAATGTAAGACAGTGAAGAACCATAGGCAAAGTATGCATAACCACCCCCGGTGAGCGCTATAGACACACTGAAGAAAATGGCAGAGCCCTGCCAAGAGCTCAGCCCAAAAGCATGCGAAAGACACTGAAAAATACAGAACATATACTACAAAAAAAAAACAAGTACAAAGAAACTTTATGACTATGAATTACAAAACAAATTAACATTTATTGAATATAAAAATGTGTTGGCAGTAAACATGTCAAGCAACCTATCGTTGAAAAGTGCCGGGGTTGTCTCTCCCAGTCTGTTGCATCGTTCATTATATTAAAAACACAATTAGCACTGCAATAAATAATTGACAAAATAATTACACTGTCGTATTTTTAATATATTAAAGTGGCATCGTGGAGCTTGAGCTGGGCGAGTCCACTTTCATCCCAGGAGGGGTGTGTTTAGCCATGCCTGAATTGCTATAAAAACAATGAAAATGCTTTGCCAAGACTCTTTAGGCCGAATTCGAAAATTACTGGATATTCGGAAAGATTGCCATTATTTTAGGCCGGACTCACACTGCCCTCAAATGCACACACAGGAACGTAACACATGTACAGGGAAGCACGAAGAGAGTTGCTGGAACTCTGGAGCCATTGTGGCCCCCTCGCTGCATATATTTCCCCGGTGGCAAATTTACTTAGTGGGTTGATTGGTGATACTGATCGGTCCGAATTATCATGCCTTCATAGTTGCCTCCTGAAGACATTAACATGGGATAGTCACTGGCTCTGGCAGACCCACGAACATCATACAGATAGGGTGCACTCCTAACACAATACACCGAGACGGGAGTCCTGGATATGTAACCACAACATTCATGCCTATGGGAAGTATGAAGAAAGAAACCTAAGTACAATGACAACACAATGTGGGAATTAATTTTCTTGAGAATTGTTGTGTATGAATATTAGTAAATGAGACATTAATCGATTTTACATTAGTAAATTTGAATTTAATAAAATTTGAGAAGATAAAACACATTTTAAGGAAGTACTAAAGTGGCACCATTATTTTCATTAATTTAATCTAAATTGTTGAATAATATATTTTTTGGTAACATATTAATTGTTCAAATAAATAATTAATGTTTAAGCTGCTAAATAATGATATGAGTAACAGTAAAGAATAGACGTTGGTGAAATGCATCACAACTCAGTAGATATTTTTCGTTATACATAATGCTATGCAAACTGTGATCAACACCAGGCATTAATAAACATTTATCCAGTGTTGATACAGACACTTTAGATAGTGAATTAAAAATAATTTTACACTTTTACAGCAAAAACAATGCATATTTGTTGATAATATTCGGTTACATTTAAATAGTGAAATGAAGTGACGACATTTTCTTTTGATGCTTAAACATGACAGAACCTTAAAGACATCGTGCAAGCGCAGTGAACTGTATACCTTCAAACGACGTTATTACCTTAGTCTCTTCCTCACATAACTGATAGCTCCACTCGTGTAAACGATTATAAATGTTGTGAAACGACGACGAAAGACTTTCGAAAATGATTTTAATACATGTTTCACCAAGAGCATGTACACGACGCGGCCATCCACAAGGGATTTGTGTGGGAAAACTAACTGTTTAACACTTACCCTACAGACGGCAGTGTGCACCACTATGATGATTTAAATTGTTTACCATGAGTAAATGAGGAGTTTTATCATTAATAAAGACCAAATAAAGAGGTAAAATAGCTGTGTGTGTATTAAAAATGATTGATAATTCTTATATTATGTATGTATTTAATTTTTTTTCCTTTTCAGCAATTATGGAAATTGTATCCCGAAGTGTGTGTGTGAGTATTTGTTTTTTCAGGTGATAATGTTCGTATGAGACGATTCGTAAAGTAAGGTAAAAGGTTTTTTTTTTTAATTTGTTGAGATTTGAGATTATCCACATGAACCTAAATTTCTTCCATTAGATTATGTGCTGACTGCTAAAAATTTTACATTCCCCATACGTGGTAAAATCTTGTACTTGCCAGGAGAAGCTTTTCCTATGGTTGTTGCTAAAAAAAACTTAGTATTTTTATTTTGGATGTAAATATACCTGCAATGGTTTTTTTTTTTTTTGAACACCATTATGTTTTGTTTATTTTCAAGCATGATAGTATTTTCAACCACCACTTGGCAGAAAGAGTGTCAAGGTGAACTGGGACGACTAGCGCCTAACACCAGGTGAGGGCCCCACGATGGCAACCCCTACACCGAGGTCTACAGACCACCTATGCAGGAGGAAGGTGCGTCACCACCTTCCTCGGAGGAGTCTCTACAAGGGCCCGCAATCCCGACGATGCTTGGCATCCAGGCGTCCAACAGGGATCGTAGAGGAGGGAGCCCCATCATCGCGAAAGGTGTGGAGTCTCCTGGCATCGCCATTTCTGGGCCAACATCATCCCAGGTGTACAACTTCAGAACCCCGTACGCCCTACGGCTCAGATGCAGTGGGACCACGGCCTGCCCCTGCGGCACCTGATGACGAATGGCCCGCAAACTGTTCAGCGAAAGGGTGGTATTTGATGGAGGGAGGCATCCTGCCTCTCAGACCATTTGCCACATCACGAGTACACCACATCAACAGTAACCAGTGTATGCACAGTGAGTGCAATATGCAGTTCGACTGTAGGAAAGTGTAGAGTAATGAAGCACAACAACATACCAAACCTACTCTCCCTAATTGTGGGCAAGGTTTCATTATCGCAGGCTCAGCGCATATAAATTATACGGTAATTAAAAGCAATTAATGGAAAGAAAAGAAATACACACTAAGAGTGTGAACATTCAATGATGACACTGCCAGCTCTTCAGTGTTTAATTTTGTTTATTCTGAAATTCTCATATTTTTCATCTCAGTTGTTTCACCCTCATTTCATGCCCTCCACCATTAAATTGTAATTGTTCGTGTGTAAGGGAATATTTTTTATTTATTTTCTTAATTTTTTACGCAAGAGTCTACGTTATTTCATTTGTTGCAATACCAGCAAGCAGAAAGTAGTGCAGGCTGCCACAATGGTTCGCGCTGTGGGAACTCGCCAGATTCAATCACCGTCTAATGTCGCAAGGGGTTGGTCGCATCGCTCATGCACTCCGGGTGAACTCACTTTATGGATCGAATCTTGTAGTTTGCAACAATAATGTAATTCTCGAAACCTTTTTCATATAATATCTCACCCAGAGTTGCCACCCCTTTTCCCCCACGAATTGCATCGCCTGGGGAAGCTAAAATTTTTCAGTAAATTCACAGTGGCCATTCGCACCCTTTTTCGTAGTTAAGCCTATCTGGTGGACTGCAAGCCAGAACCCGCATAAGTTATCATCCAGAGTGATGTATAGTGGTCGTACGAGGATAATTGCATGCAAGTTTTCAGACTTTCTGTCTTTTATTTCAAGCATTGCCTTCGAGAATTTAGGGGTTAGGGTCTCCTACTACCCACCTTTCCTTAATGGCACGTAAATCACCTCAAAAATCAGAATGCTGACGTGAAGTACGCATCCACGAGCTCCTTGTGCCCGCTCTGTCTGCCGCAGTCACATCAACTACACCAGCTACACCGGGCCGCCCAACCACATCAGGCCACAAGAGTGAGTACTGCAGGTCGACAAGGACGGAACTTGCACCTTCTTGCCAACAAGGATTAGATGACTCAAGAGACAGCCCTACTCATTTATTAAAGAGGTATCTCTTTTAATAAATGCGTAGGCGATCTGAAATGGTGTTTACCCCAAAGCCACAGCCATTGGGTGCACTAGCAATTGGTCGTTGCTTCGGTGATTGTTCCTTATTACGTACACTTATGGTAAAACCATAGAAAAACCCGCGAGTGCAGTATCAAGTATCCATTCAAATTATTTACTTTACAAGTCAGTGTACTACTGTGTATCCGGTCGAATTCCGTTTAACGTATCCAAGTTCAAGTCAATTGTTCAATTTAACGTATCCAAGTGTGGTTTCCCTGAAAAACCTAAAAGTTTTCAATTAGGAAAACGTACAATGGTGTGTGAGGGGTGTAAAATCACCATGTTGAACGCTCGGAAATTGATTTATTTCTCACCGGACGTAAACACATTCCTCGTCGAGCATGACATCCTTAAACCGTCAATACAGTGTAGACGATGCAGAATAGGCGAAGCCAAGCTCGTGGACAATCGAGGTTTGTTTTACTGGTGTCGACAGCGCATGGAGAATGGCAGGAAATGTAATTTTAAAGTGTCGGCAAGACAGTGCAGTTTCGTGCGAGATTCAAATTTGTCGCCGGGCAAGATCATCGAGTTGTGTTTATTGTGGTGCCTGATCATGTATCCCCGACAGCAGACTATAGTAAACGAACTTAAGTGCTCGGGCAAGACAGTCGTCACCTGGTCGAATTTCTGCCGCCAAGTGTGCATAGACTGGGTGTTAACTTACAGGAAACGAATCGGCGGGCCTGGCAAAATAGTCGAGATAGACGAATCAAAGTTGGGTAAGCGTAAAAACCGCAAGGGACGAAAAGTTCACGGCCAGTGGGTTTTCGGCGGTGTGGAGAGAGGCTATCCTACTAATTTCTTCCAGGTGCCGGTGGAAAAGAGGAACACCATGACTTTAGTCAAATGTATTCGTGAATGGATCGTACCAGGCACGACGATAATTTCACAGAGTTGGCGATGTTACAGTATCTTGGACATGCATGGCCATCGTCACCTGCAAGTAAATCACCTGAAGGAATTTGTGTGCAGTGAAAAGAGTGGAATAGTTAACACCCGAAACAAACTAAAGTTGACGCAATGCGGAGCTTTAAGAATACACACACAAAATATCGAACGGAGTTGGTGTTCGGTGGGGATATAGCATTCCGTATTTTGGTAGACGGGAAAAGTCGTGGGTCGGTTACTTGGCAAAATATATTTGAAAAAAGAACCACCTATACGGGCAACGACTGCACTCTTTTCTAGTCCACTCAGCTGCAATTTATGAGGAGACTCGTCGGTAAATTATTTGCATTTGTACAAAAAACTAAATAAATTGATAAACGATAAGTACTTAATTTTTTTCATTTTCAGATACAAGCAATGGCTAGTGAAAGAAAGAGTGTGCCTGAGTAGCTGTATGTGTCAATTTAAAGTGAGAATGTCAGTAGTTGGTTTTCATGTTTAAAATGTTAAAGTGTTGAATGGCTGACTGAGTATGAAGTATATGTTTAAAATGAAAGTTACATGTTGTTTGCATTAGTTTAAAGTGTTAAACTGTTTGCATCAGTTTATGCCCTTTGACCTTGTGTTTGGTAACAAGAGGGAGATCTGAATCGGATCTCCCTTGCCAATATATATCGTCTCCATAACAACACGAAAGAGCCATCTCACAACTCGTGATTAGTAATTGTTTGAAGTTTAAAATGAATTAGTTGGTTTAGTTTTCATGTTTTAAAGTGTTTGAATGGCTTGCTGTGTGTGTGTCAATTTAGAGTGAGAATACATAATAGGAATTTTTTAGCAAGTCACTCTCCACAATGGGATAGGCCCCGAGAAGTTAATGGCTAAAAATTACCAACTTCCAGTAAACATTTTTAAAGTGTTGAATGGCTTGTTATTTGCATCAGTTTAAAGTTAGGTGACTTATTTGAAATTAAAGTGTAAATTACTTGTTTTTTGTGATGTCTGTTTAAATTGAAAATGAGTAGCTATTTATATCAGTTTAAAGTTGGTTAAATTGCTTGTGTATAAAATGACTTGTTATGTTTTAGTCAGTTTAAAGTGTAAACGAGTTAATACATCGTTAAAATGAAAATTACTTGCAATGCTTGGAGTTTTCTACAAAAGAGGAAAAAAATATTACATGTGATTGTTCCTTCTCCAAGGAAAAAGCAAGAACAATAAATATATTCAAAATAAAGAAACTACTTACGTTTTATAAATTGAGAAAAAATAAATCACTAAAGACACACACACCGAATTTAAATAACATTTATTCAAAAACCACACACAAAATCAAAATTTTACATTTATATACATGTTTAATGAAGTTGGAGACTCTAGGATAGATTAACTGGCTGTCCATTTTTCAGCTGCGGTACACTGCCTATATCCAGCAGTAGGTAATATTTAACTGGCTGTCCATTTTTCAGCTGCGGTACACTGCCTACATCCAGCAGTAGGTAATCTTCAATTAGGTTGTCGCATCCCGAGCCGCGAAAGGGTGATGTCTAGGAGCCCTGGAAGAGTACTATCTCGCAGAGTTCCGTTTGGAGTATCCAAGTTCGAGCCAATTGTTCCGTTTAACGTATCCCAGTATAATTTTTCTTTAAAATTAAAAGTTTGCAATCAGAAAACGTACAATGATGTGTGTGGTTTATTTCTTTACTGTAGGCCAGAGTGTCATTAAAAAATTGAATTCATTGGCCTACAAACCTTGCAGCCCATCACTGTATCACTCTCCTTTGGCATTATAATTCCTTGTTTCTCCGCTCTGCGCATATCACACCATATTCTTGGGTGATGTTGACGAGGGAAACTCGGTTTAATTTCGTCCCAATTACATCTCTGACATAGTTCGTACCCTCCAAAGTACACGGTGCACTTACTAGAGGTTGACATATCGGCTTGATAAAGTACAACTATGGTGCATCGACGTCCATACCACAGCTTATAAGCAAGTCGTCAAAAAATGAATGGATAAAGCAAAAGTATATATTTATTTTTTCATTTTCAGATACAACCAAGGATGAGTGAAAATAAAAATATACATGAGTAGCTATTTGCCTCAGTTTAAAGTGCGAATGAATTGTTTTGTGTTGTGTCTATTTAAAAGTGTGTGGTGTGTGTGGCAATAGTACATTTAAAATTAAAGTGTGATTGGCTGTTTGTAGTGTCTGTTGAAAATTAAAATGTTACTTGCTTGTTATCTACATCAGTTTAAAGTGCAAACGAGTTTTTCTAGTAAAAACATTAAAGTGTAATTACTTGCTATTTGATATACATTCAACTTTTTGTACCTAACTAGGAATCTCACAACTGGTTTAGTTTAGAGAATTAACATCAGAACAAACAGTAGTTCGTTTTACCAGTAAAAAATTAAAGTGCAAAAGGTAACTTAGCATTTGTACAAAAAAATAAACAGATAAACGAAAAGTGTACATATATATATATACATTTTAGGTTACATAGGTCAAATTCTTTGCCCTCTCCCCTGTTCAATACCTAAAAGGGCAGATCGCAGATGTTCTAATTTCATTAAATCCACATTCTATTAGTCGAAGTATAGGAACTCCCCCCTTCTTCATTTCCAACTCCCAGAGAGGTTGACGAATCCAGTTGCCAAAATTAATTTTCTTTCTGAAAACAAAAAAAAATTCAAATTTATGTACATATGTTTTTTTTTCACCTGGTTTATGTGACACGATCGGCCTCTACAAACACTCACTCTGGGTTTCTGATGATAAACTCGTTTGAACTCATGATTTTTGACATTTGGTCGTATGTTGCATACGACCCATCACCCCAATTCTCTTCCGAACCATGGGATGTAATAGCAATGGTTGGGGGAGGGAGAGACGAGGGCGAAGAAGATTCTACAACTGCGGGTAATGGAGATCCTGTAGTTTTGGTTGCCATCTCCACAGCTGCCCTAAATTTATATAGGTGCTTCTCCATTCTCGATTGCAAAATCTTATGCGATCGTTTAAGAGGGCACTGTACGAAGGGGTCTTGTGGGTCCTCGTACATATTTGACCTGAAATGCAAAACCATCGTGAACCACTATACTAGTCGATCGTAGCTATAAAATAATGTCGCTTAAAATAAAGAAAAGGTGTATACATTACCTATGTTGGTAAGAATTCCTTTTGTTGATCGACTGATGATCCATTGATAGTTTTCTATGGCCAGCTTCCAATATATATACCCCCCTACATGGCAACCAAAGTTATTTTTTCTACTTTTGTAATCCATTTGGTAAATAAAAAAAAAAGGAGGGGGTAAGATTATGGAGGCCTTGGAATAGCCTTACACAACACTCACGAGTGCAGAGACGTAGTATATTATTTTTAAGCTTGTGAAGACGGTATCGTTTACAGTTGGCATCATCGACATATTTAAATCGCGACTACAAAGGCGTGGATTGCATAACATTCATCAAGAACGAACAAAACGAAAGATCCTTGCACAAGACTGGCGAGTATAATCATCAGTTTAAAGTTGGATGACATGCTATTTGCATTAGTTTCAAATGAAGGTGATTTGTTATTTGCATTAGTTTAAAATGTAAACGATTTTCACCAGTAAAAAATTAAAGTGTAGATGTCTAACTGTTTATGGTATCAGTTTAAAGTTGGGTGATTTGTTAAAATTTTAAAATGTGATTGACTTGTGGTGTGTTATGTCAGTTTAAAGAGTGAATGTCTTTTTATTTAATTGTGCAATACATTGGTAGTAAGAGGGAGGCCCATTTCATACCCCCTTTCCGATATATATTCATTTTTGTGTACTTTACTAGAAATCTCAAAAATTGTTTAGTTTAAAATGACAATGGCTTATTTAAAATGAAAGTGACTTCTTATTTACAACAATTTAAAGTCAGGTGACTTGCTTAAAATTAAAATGACTTGCTATTTGCATCAGTTTAAAATGAAGGTGATTTGTTATTTGCATTAGTTTAAAATGTAAACGATTTTCACCAGTAAAAAATTAAAGTGTAGATGTCTAACTGTTTATGGTATCAGTTTAAAGTTGGGTGATTTGTTAAAATTTTAAAATGTGATTGACTTGTGGTGTGTTATGTCAGTTTAAAGAGTGAATGTCTTTTTATTTAATTGTGCAATACATTGGTAGTAAGAGGGAGGCCCATTTCATACCCCCTTTCCGATATATATTCATTTTTGTGTACTTTACTAGAAATCTCAAAAATTGTTTAGTTTAAAATGACAATGGCTTATTTAAAATGAAAGTGACTTCTTATTTACAACAATTTAAAGTCAGGTGACTTGCTTAAAATTAAAATGACTTGCTATTTGCATCAGTTTAAAATGAAGGTGATTTGTTATTTGCATTAGTTTAAAATGTAAACGATTTTCACTAGTAACAAATTAAAGTGTTCATGTCTAACTGTTATGGTATCCGTTTAAAGTTGGGTGATTTGTTTAATTTTCAAATGTGATTGTCTTGCGGTGTGTAATGCCAGTTTAAAGAGTGAATGTCTGTTTATTTAATTACGCAATACATTGGTAGTAAGAGGGAGGCCCATTTCGTACCTCCCTTGCCGATATTTATTCATTTTTGTGTACTTGACTAGAAATCTCAAAACTGGTATAGCTTAAAATGACAATGGCTCATTGTGTGTGGTATCTGTTATAATGGCGAATTTAAAATTAAAATGTGATTAGCTTGCTGTGTGTGGTGTCTGTTTAAAATGAACATGTTGGCGTGGTACCTGAGTCGTTATTATGTAAATTTAAAGTTTAAATGAGTAGTTGCTTTAATTAGTAAAACTGGGATGGCTGAGTGCAAACTTGCAAACTAGCAATTGCAATACCGAGCCAATATTCACAAAGCGTTGCACAACTTTCAGTAGAATGAACAAAACGAAAAAACCTGTGCATTTTAATAAGCCTGTGATTTCCTGTTGGCATCANGAATGAACAAAACGAAAAAACCTGTGCATTTTAATAAGCCTGTGATTTCCTGTTGGCATCACCAACCTACTTAAATATCGAGTTCAGAGGCGTTACGGCCCTGGAGGGTCTATTAAATATACAACTTAAAAAAAAAAGGAAAAAATGAAAAAGCCTCGCCAGCGCAAAGAGAGAGGTGAGTTACGCAGCACTTTCCTTTCTCCAGCCTGCTTAAATGTCGAGTGCAGAAGCGTGATGGCCCTGGAGAGTCTATAAAATCTACAAATTTCTAAAAATCGAACAAAACGAAACAGCCTCGCGAGTGCATAGAGAGAGGTGAGTTACACAGCACTATTTCCAGCCTTCCTCGTGACCTACTAACATTTGTGGACACCTTGGAGTTGCACAACTTTCATTAAAACAAACAAAACAAAATATCCTTGCTTAAATCTCGAGTGCAGAGACATTGATACATGAAATGTATTAATTATAATCTCTCACTGTAAGCCAGTGAAGGCTATAGAGTTTCCATGCCTTGGTTTTTTTTTTTGCACCCATTATTAGTTACACAACTCATTTCACTGGCTGGTTATTGGTTTTGGGATTAATATGTAAGTGAATCGTTGTTGGATACGTAATACGAAATAATCACCGAAATTTTAAGCAAGTCACTCTCCGCAATGGGATCGGCCCTGAGAAACTGGTGGGAAAAAATTACCAATTTTCAGTAAACATTTTTAAAGTGTTTAAAGTGGCTTGCTGTTGGCCTCCATTTATGACCTTTGATCTTGTATTCCGCTTCGACGGCGGTTGGACCTCCCTTGCCGATATATATCGTCTCCATAACAACACGAAAGAGCCGTCTCACAACTCTTGATAACTTTTTTGTACCTGACTAGGAATCTCACAACTTGTTTAGTTTAGAGAATTATCATCAGAAAAAACAAAGCGTTAAAATGACCATGGCTCATTTAAATTTAAAATTTGATTAAATTGCAGTGTGCGATGTCTAATTAAAATGAAAATGAGTAGCTGTTTGGGTCAATTTAAAGTGAGAATGGCAGTAGTTGGTTTTCATGTTTAAAAAAGAAAGGAAGGTGTTAAGCTTATGGAAGCCTTGGAGGTGCTATAAATTGTACAACTTTCATAAAAACGAACAAAACGAAAAATCCTTGCACAAACTCGTGATTCCGAGGCATTGATACATGTGATGCATTAGTTATAATCCCTCACTGTAAGCCAGTGAAGGCTTTAAAGTAACCACATCTTGATTTTTTTTTTGAACTCATTATTATTTACACAACTCATTTTACTAACTGGTTATTGGTCTTAGATTTAAAATGTAAATGAGTCGTTGTAGGGGAACGCAATAGAAACATTTTAGCAACAAGTCACTTCTGCACGGGGATACGCCCAGGGAATAAAATGGCAAAGTGACAAATTATTCTGTTTTCAGTTTGTGTACGCCACAGGAAACAATTAGGGGTTTTTCGAAATGTTTTTTAAAAGGGAAATGGATACGTCAATCGGAACAAGTGAGGCATGGTGGCAATTTCCACCTGTCGGTTTGAATATGCAAACCCACCACTTTTCAATTCAGGTTGTGTTTCATGTGGATATGCTCAGGGAAACAAATGGCAAAGTGACCAATTGTTCCGTTTTCAGTTTGGGTACGCCACAGGAAACAATTAGGTGTTTTTCGAAATGTTTTTTAAAAGAGAAATGAATACGTGAATCAAAACAAATGAGGCGTGGTGGCAATTTCCACCTGTCGGTTTGGATATGCAAACCCACTACTTTTCAATTCAGGTCGTTTTTCACGTGGATACACACAAATAAAGTTTTGGTAAAAACCACGTAATTACAGGCAGGTTGGATACGCAGGGAGAAATTTTGCATTTGTTTTGGCCTTCTCGGGACTTACATTAAATACGAAATAGACGACTTTTTGGGTGGGTTTTATGTATCATTGGATACGTAATATAGTGATTTTTGGGTGATTTGGATACGCAATACGAAATAATCACTGTTGCTTCTTAGCATCTCGCACCACGACCTATGATGCAACGCACCACCAAGTGGCGTGGAACTGCCTTGTAAGCCGAAGCTGAAGTGATAAGTGCCCAAAAGCGTCGCTAACAATGTGCAGTATTTTTACAAACGCATTGCACACAGTCGCTGCATTCACATCTACAGTCAGGGGTGTGTTTTATTGTATTAAGAGCTATCAAACATGGCATTCCACACCCCTTTGCCCAGGTGAACTTGTCCATCACTTCAAGAGACAGCCCTCTGGCAACACTGTAGCCAGCGAAATTCTAATACATCACAGGAAGTGAAATGCAAAAGTTTGACACCTGCCAAAGCTGAGGTTTGGACGTAGGTGTTGTAATCTGTTCTGTGGCATGAGGCGCCAACACTTAATACTAGTCCTCAGTGATCGGGCGTAGGAATGCTTCGACACTGTAGTTTAATGGTCCAATTCACTAATGAATGAATACAGGGTAATTCATATTTCACAAATCGAGGTTTTATTGTTGCATGAACATGTGAATTGATACATGAGCCCTTGAGACAACTCCCTCCCTTTTCTACGTATGCTCTGTAAAATTCGCGTCGTGAAAGAGGGGGTGGGGGATCTTCGTCGCACTTGTTGGATGATTCTAAACGATCCTCCACACTGTNCATGAACATGTGAATTGATACATGAGCCCTTGAGACAACTCCCTCCCTTTTCTACGTATGCTCCGTACAATTCGCGTGGTAAAAGGGGGGGGTGGGGGATCTTCGTCGCACTTGTTGGATGATTCTAAACGATCCTCCACACTGCGGGATAATTACTAAAGGTCCTTCACACTCGCTGGATGACTGTACTTATCTGGCTTGCTGTGCTGGTA
>NQII01003258.1:248547-278521 GCA_002778355.1 Clitarchus hookeri | reverse complement strand
CCAAAGAATATATTGTACAACATTACTCAACTTTACGTAAGGCATATTGCTTTCAAAACTGCTAATTGGCATTTTAGAAACAATTTTGAAGTACGGCATTTAAATGACTCTTTNTAAGGCATATTGCTTTCAAAACTGCTAATTGGCATTTTAGAAACAATTTTGAAGTACGGCATTTAAATGACTCTTTCATGATGGCATTACCTTCTTTAGATATTTAAAGTTCCTTTTTTGAAAATCCTTCAAGTATAATTCACAGACGGAATTAATAAATTGTTTTACGTGTAATTGCACCACTCAAATTATTGCGACATCAATTAAGCTGGGTAATTACGTGCACAGTTACAATAAAAAGCTACCTATATAACAATGATACATAAGTACTTTTTCGGGCTGAGTTTCTTATTTCCCACAAATTTCTATAAATGTGTTCAACAGTTTGGCAATATTCAATTAACTGTAAATAATTTTGGTTGACGTCATAAAAAATGTTTTAGTACACAGGAAAATTAAAATGCCTTTGGATGGACTGAGTAGTGCAAATTATGGAAACTTATCGTCTATACACACGGAATTATAAGAGGGGGGAAAATGCATGTTTTGAGAAATCCTTCGGACTGTGGTTTTGGCATAGCAACATCTTTCAAATAAATAATATATAAAATGACTCACCAGATGAAAGGATGTGCTGCGACGCGCAACAGGATCTTCGCCAGCACAGAAGACTCGTGGTAGAGTGGGCCAATGTTGGTATTATGCCGTAGGGAAACAAATACAGATTAACTCCGTAACAGCGGTCGTTACCTGCTTACGTAAACTACTAAGTGTGTGTCGTTACGCACAGCAAGTGCCAAACGTAATTATTTGAATCATACATACGCAAACACGAAAATAATCAGCAATTGGGTGACCAATTTAATGAAAAATGCAATAGTTGAGAGTTATCGACAAACCAGGTTAGACATGAGACACGATTACTCGTCGGTATTCAATGGTGGTTTCCAGAACTCAATAAATATATCATACGTGTTATAACAACTAAGCACACTGATAGCATTTAATACACATGAAGGAATATATGTATATATATGTTCCTGCAATGTCGAGTTGACTTCATTTCATGTAATTAAGGTAACGAAAATTCCAAAAAAAATATCTCAATACTGGGAATGTATATGGGGAACCCATCGTAATGCTCAAAATACCTCTTATGTTGCTGAGGTCCATGAAATGNTCAATACTGGGAATGTATATGGGGAACCCATCGTAATACTCAAAATACCTCTTATGTTGCTGAGGTCCATGAAATGTCTCATAGATTTTCTTAAATGAAAAGTGAGACTGTTAGAACAATTAGTTCAGTGGTTTAACCTTGGTGGGTAAATGCTGTTTGCAATTGTGGTGTTGGGTGTAACAATATAACTCTAGACCAGGTACTGTATCTATCATTATATTTCCGGCAAGAGTGCCAAATACAGTATGTTCGGAAATTAAACGCACAAACTGCGGGAGGCGATTCCTTATGAATAATTAATTCGAAAAAATATATATAACACTATAAACCTGAACGGAATATTAAGGGCGAAATAAGCCTATGAAAATAGGGTTTTGAAAACCTATTTTTGCCGAATGCCTTGCACAGCGCCTACACAGTCCTCAGCAAAAAGGTGACTAATGCTTCTCATGTTGCAGACACGCGCGTAATGCTGGCCGTCCTCGGTCCGTGCGCACANTCAGCAAAAAGGTGACTAATGCTTCTCATGTTGCAGACACGCGCGTAATGCTGGCCGTCCTCGGTCCGTGCGCACAGTTCGGCTTGAGGAATTGATACGCCAGCTCATCAACGACATGCCCTCCACTAGTACACACTCCATACTGCGCCAAGTGGGCGTGTCCCATTCAACCGCGTGGGACGTACTGTGGGTAANCCCTCCACTAGTACACACTCCATACTGCGCCAAGTGGGCGTGTCCCATTCAACCGCGTGGGACGTACTGTGGGTAATTCGCCGCCATCCCTACCGCTAGCAGAAAGTACAAGGCATTCAACGAAAATACGTTTTCTAAACCTAATTTTNGTAATTCGCCGCCATCCCTACCGCTAGCAGAAAGTACAAGGCATTCAACGAAAATACGTTTTCTAAACCTAATTTTGACAGGCTCATATCTCCTTCACTATTCGGTTAAGCATATGCCATTCCCGGTTACTTCACACTTTTCTGAAGTCCTTCTAAAGTTCTACTTTTAGTCGTTGGTTGCGTATCCCTCCGCTACATGTAAACTTAAACACTGCCATGTGACTACGTTTTAACTTTAAAATGCTTGTTTTTTCAGCTGTTAAGATTTTGGTCATATTTCAAAAACCATTTCGTAAAAATGTTCACAATTTAGGCCTATGACCATATTATATAGGTCAGTTTTATGACTTTTCAACAAAGTCAATGTTGAAGATAGTTTTTAGTTTTTATTTTACATTGTTAACATATTTGTTATACACGACATATCACAGTATCCTTAATACACTTTAATATTTTTCCACGGCTGTGTTTAACCCTGTTATTCCTGCGGGGGAAAGAACTCTTTGTGTTTAATCTCTTGTTATTAATATGTGTTGGGTTATTTCGTTAAAAGTATGGCCTAAGTTGGAATAAAAATTAAAACCACGGGACAACCAGTCCAACGAAATAACACAGTAAATTCAAGCACGCAGCTCGTGTCGCTTATTTATTGTACGTAGCAGCGAAAAACTTAAAATATAGTGGTGAGCATGCACACAAATAGGCCTACCATTACTTTTGTTCCGTTAATATTTATTTGCATTAGCACTTAATGTTTTCTAGGTTTATTTTATTATTTATTTAAATGTGTATGATTGGGCTTAGTATTTTTTTGGGGTTGTGGCAAACATTCAAAGCACAGAAACGTAAGCACGTTGAACAGTTGTGTTTAAAACACCTAGGGCAAGATTACAGCGACATGATAAACAGATGTAACTTTCAAACAATTAATTTCATATTAAAAATAGTTCACGGTTAAAATGTATACAATTCACAAATCCGATATTTGCAATCTCTCTCGCACACACACACACACACATGCGCGTGCGCAGACACGCACACACACACACACACACTCTGGTACAACGTAACGTGATGGTAACTAAACTCTTTCACACACACAGCGGTCACGATGCACTTTACAGTATATTTATTCCTGCCGTACAAAAACATATTTATCACAACATCTTAACTTGCCGAGGTAGGTTTAAAAAGCACTACGCATACGAACTTGACGCTTCGGTCAGAAACACGACATGTCGTGTCGTCGGCGTCGCCAATCGCCACTTCTGCCAACTACGAATTTGGAACCGTCCCGCCATCACATATTATAATAAGTATTCAAACAATAAAATATCGTTTCAGTTGTAAATTACAAATTCAAAAATCATTATTTTTGCTGTAATAAGTATGAAATATGCTAAAATTGAGAACATGTGTAGTTTTCCTTCTACTACAGGCGCTGCAAAAATTCCCGAGAGAGAGAAAGAGAAAGAGAGAGAGAGCGACAATCTCCGATCCATCTATGGCATTATCTTCCTCGTACGAAAAAAAAACACCATCTGACTAGGGCCTATGCACGGTCATTTACGCTGCTTTTTTTAACTGTAACAATGAAATATGTTTCCTTCAGTGCTACCTAAAAATTCAAATATATCGATAGGCAGTGTTTAATTTACAAATAGCATACCAACAAACTTGGTTTAAACAATATTTATCTGTGAACTATTTATTACTAGCCACTGCCAACACATAGCTACTCTCGCTGTTTTTAATTCGTATTTAATACAAAATTAATATTACAAATTATAGAAGACACTAAGTTAAAATTTCATTAATTCAATAATACAGTACTTTAAAGTTAATCACAGTGTTATATGTTTTTGGTATACAAGTTATTGAAAAAAAAAATGTTGTCATGTTACGCCTAGGGTGATTGTTCAAAAGTTCGTTTCAAAACATCCGAAGAAACCATGAATGGCCTTTATATGGTGTCCTATATCTTTCGACTTTATTTTTCATAAGGAATATTCTCCCGCCGTTTGGGAGTTTAATTACCGAACATCATATAAAATGATATTACAATTCCACTGAGGACTTCTTTCACTGGATATAGAAAAAAATAGTACACATTTTGTTACCTAAAGTAGTCTTGTGACCTATATAAATTTTGACACACTCCGACAGAAATAACCACCATGTTCACCATGTATGTCGTGTGCTAATGAAGCCGAGTTATATGCGGAGTCTGTCTGGATAAATATGGAGAGGCTAGGGAGGGAGCCTATCCATTCCTCATACACGTCGCTTGNGAGCCTATCCATTCCTCATACACGTCGCTTGACTCATAATCCAAACACATTCCAGACAACATATCCTAGTTCATACGCCTTTGTAATCATTCCTTAGACTGGGCAAGTATCTCTTCTTGTCAGTAGCATTATGCAAGACGTGGATAGCTCGAGTGTATAGCAGATCTCGATTTCTGAATGGTTGGTCTTATTCATAAGAGTTTGAAAAATTAAATAAGTGATAATTGATTTCCTGAGACGTGCAGCATACTTAAGAAATACCAATACAATACAGCATTCAAAATATGAATGTATCCTGTATTAGTAGAGAGTTACACGTAAGAATTTTTACACGCTTCCTAGATGGGAAAAAAGTGACTTACTCATATCCAGTGCCGGATTTCCGCCTAGTAGAACGATGCACCTGCCTAGAGTACTAGCTGTGGGACGGGTGGGGGCTGGCCAGGGGACAATAAGATTTTTTTATTTTATTTTTCAATAAAATCGAATAGGAAGGTACAAATATACAACAGTAATTAAATTAATAGAGGGCACATGACAAGACAGCGCTACTTGTTATTACAGTAGCCAAAATTGGATAATTTTATTGACCCGTGTAAAAAGTATATTTGGTATTTTATTATTATATGTCTAGGTCTTCTTGTCTTGTCTTTCTTCTAAATTAAAAAACGATTATCAAATATAAAATAAAACAGGTTATTTTGTTAAATTACCAAAAAAGGGGCCCGGACTCTGTAATTTCCTAGGAGCCCTGGGTCTCTAAGTCTGCCCCTGCTCATATCACATGTTACTAGAACGAAGGACATTCATTGGGTACTTCACCTTTGCAAGACTCCTTCAGCGACCTCTGTGTGTCTGTGTAAGTACGGAGAGAACATTAAAATTGCTCTCTGGCAGCCATTCGTTGAGTTGAGTTGAGAGATTTGGGCGGCTCTTAACAACGAGGTCTTTGGAGCCGATGAGGGTCAAATGAGATAAGAATGGAGCAGCGCCGGAATGCAAGGGTGGGCGAAACGGGAGATCCCCGGGAAAACCTGCCAACAGCGTCATCGTCCGGCACGATTCCCACTTGCGAAAATTTGGGAGTCAGTCGGCCTGGTATTAAACACCGGTTCACTTAGCAAGGAGGCGATCAGGCTAACCGCTCAGCCACAATGGCCCCCGACAGTCGTTTATGCTAGAAACTATTAAAATACTGTGTTGTTCTACGACGTGCAAATTCCAGGAAAGTAAAATGAATCTGTGATAGAAATTCACGTTGTATTACGGAACTGATCGTTATATTCGTTGACGTATACTGTAGTACGTCAAAGCAAATCAAATAATACCAGTTTAAAAGAACGAGGGAACAATTGGAACTGAAAGTAATTATAATTTACTTTGAATTATAACTGATCATCACTGTTTGCTGATGTAATAAGGGCAGGATGCCGCCCTTTGGATGTGATATTAGTAGCTGTGACAACTGTATAGTCGCTGTGACTACAGGCTACCAAGGTTCCAAAGTCTGTAAGACCAAACCTTTCAAATGCGGACACGCATAGGCTATAAGCAGTTATCAAAACATTTGGTATTTATCAAAGTCGAATATCAGTAAGAATTCATGTCCCCATTTCAAATAAATACCTTTATTTTTTATTAGAATGACAATATTTTCAAGTAAAAGAAGAGCTCTTTTCTACAGAAATATGATATACGTGTATTAACAATAATTTGGCTTATTCCAGTGCATGAAAGTTATTCAGAAAAAAAGTTAATGGAGATCAACATATGAACAACGCATGTTACACAGAATTACTTTGTGAAAAACCGCAGAGAACAAACTGTTGTAATTTAAGTAAACTACTGTAATTGTCATGTCTCCGATTTTCTATAACCTTTTTCTGAAACAGAGTATCACATGTAATTTACGTGATAATGGAAATTTTCTAGTTTACCATTGTGGTTAAAATGTAATTTCTAATTCTTGTGCAGAGTCATAAATGCATTTTAGTATGGTGTGGTCTTACCTACATACACACGTGTGTGTATCATTATGTTTACACAAAATGTAAAATGCTTTCCTAGAGAATGATACACGATTTGCAAGTTAGCAGACACTAGCAGAACATCTTAACTTAAACATTTGTTGAACGTATTCCAAACAACAATTTGCTGTATTTCAAATATCAGTCGATGTATTTCACTGCTCGTGCTGTATAAAATAAATTATTTTAATAATTAAATAAGTTAGTGCGTGTATTTAGGGTTGAAATTTTTTACAAGTAAAAAAATATCTCGCCTATTTTTTTGGGAGGAATTTATAAAGAAAACCAAAAGTTTGCATTGGCCTTATATTAAATAATATGTTCGTCAAAATGCTTGCATATGTACCCCCATATACTTTTTGGTCGGGCGTGTGCAGTGTTGTATAATTTAACTTTACTTGCAGTGACACATGCTTTCATATTTTAAAAAATTATCAAAAAGTTTGGTGTTATTTATTTGCGCTCCTGAATAGCTCATCACAAATTCCAAGCTCCTTTGGACGCTGTCTTATTCATTTCCCGAATTAAGAATATTTAGTCCAGAACAGCCACGTGAACAAAATGTGAAGTTCACGGGTTTCAATAACTTATACACAAGTTGAATAAATTAACACTATATATAAACGTATATAAAAAATATAATATGTATTATATAAATATAAAACATATAAAATATATATGATAAGTATAATATATATAATATAAACATATATAAATTTTTCATATCAACAATCTTATTCTCATTTAATTTTGTAATTTTTTACTGAACCACCAAAAATATTTTTAAAAAAACCGCTGTATCTTGGCAGTTTTTGTTTTAACTCTGCCATCACATTTGACACTTCTTACCTAATAGGTCCTAAATATGTTGAACTTTCTATTGTTATTATATGACAGAGAGAAAAATCAAACAGACTCACCAATACTAACGTAAGCGAGTGTGTAGCGTTGGAACTGGATGTTGTAATAAAATGTTATTGAGTGCTAATAATAAATTATTATTTTATACAAGCATAGTTGTAGGCTAGTATCAACTGGTAACGATGTGAATAATACCTCATAAACAATTACCTTAATAGAGTTCTTTCAGTTACTACGAGTAACGTGTAACAAATAACTCATGTACCTAATCTAATATGCATGGATCAGTGTCGAAGTAATAATAGCCGGCACATGAAGACAACAAATCTGAATAATCAGCACACGACAAATAACAAGGACATTGGCATATCAATTGCAATATTGCATTTATTACGAAGCAATAAAACAATTATGCAATAGAAATAATGCGAAGGGAAGAAAGAATTTAAAACTATTGAAGGTGAGTAAATTCGGTGGAAGTTGGCTGAAATATCACATCTCACAAACAGAGCAATAGATCAAATTAAGATAGAACACCGTTTGTAATTGTTATTAGATCTTGAATTGAATTGTTCAAACTAGATTTGCCAGAACTCGCTAGCGTGTAGCACAGATAATTTCTGCATAGAATGCCACTGGTAGGATCTTCCTTAAAGAAAAGTCAGTACAGCCAAAACTAAAACTTCAGGTAGAATTAATAGTGACTTAGCGTTGTCTAACATTATATCAAGTGGAACCATTTCGGCCTTGCAATGAACTCATCTAGACGGCGTTGTTGGTTGGCGTCACACAGACACGTTGGGGCTTCTTTCTGCCCGCACGATGTTACACTCTACCACGCCTCTCCCACGTGGAACATAATTTAGGATGGACAGTCGTAATGTTTCTAGTGATCAGTCGTTCCTATAACAATATGTTATGTCTGATGGCCGGAAGGAGAGTGCCATAGTTAACTTAAAAATGTCGTAGCCTACTTAAAATCAGGAAATCGTGGCTTTATATCATGTAAGTTAATCAAACTTAATTGAAAGTTTGCTCAATCACAAAAAAAAATTCCTAGACTTACAGTTAATATCTACAATATAATTTTAATTTACCTTAAGTAATTTGCTAAGAGGAAACACTTCTAAGTCATAGATTTAAGTAATCTTAACTGAATAAAATAACGACATTTACAGTAAAAAAAAAACATTTCCTGAAAAGAAATCTAAAAAATTATAACTTCTAATATAAGTACGGGGCTTCCACAATTTTTGCAAACAAACAATTATTATCTACAAAATGTAAAGAAAAAATAAATTTATAATATTACCAAATGTGTAATACCTTTACACCTTTTAACTCCAGGACAACTTGTCATTTAATGAAGCAACCTGGCTAAGAACTAAGTAAAACCACACTTCAGAGAATTGATGATGATTGCCACTTAAAACATTAGAGCTGAAAAAAATAATTCGCACTCGTTCAACTGCGGGAAACAATGAAAGCAATCTAGTTTTACTAAAACAAAGAAGGTTTCCACATTGTCTTCTGCAAAATCACAACATTCTTGCAGCTCGGTTTCACGATATGTATACAATAAACACACTTTTAATAAAAATCGGATGTTGAAAGATTCTCAAACAGTTTTGAGTACGTAATTTCTACGACTACGCCAAGACGTGCAAGCAAAATTTCAGTTTGTAGCCATTACCTGCACGCAAACGAAAATGTACTTTGAATATCAAATACCTTTGGTGTACTGAGAATGTAGGTAGAGATAATGGCAGCTGTTTCCCTTTAATTTACTTCAACCTCAGGAACTGCTACATTCACTCCGCTCTCAGAATGGAAATAACGAAATAGTAGAGACGTTTCCTAGACTTTTGATATGAAGAATCGGTGGAAAACGAAGCAAACTGTGCTCTTCTCAAGTCATTCCTCAGTTCTAACAGTACAAATGTCCTGAAAACATTTGTCATAATAACTACATTGGGTCTGGCACCCTTTTATCATATTAACAGTATAAGTTTTAAATGGGCAAGTGTGGTATCCAAGTGTTCAAAATCATTAAATAAAAAACTACGTAGCAAATAATTATTTTTAATCAAACGAAACACAATATTTATAATTAGTGCAATATTTATTCACAAGTATATTAGACGTAGAAACAGTGTTTACCATACCTTCTTTCTGCTACCAAACACAGTAGGTAAATAAGGGCGGCACTTAGCACTCGCTATCGTTCACGCTTCCGGAAACAGAGCGGTGCAGATTAGCATGAAATAAGTTTTCTGAAGCTAGCTATGGTTGGTGCAATTCGGTCAGGAATATGAAATTGGTAATATTTATTTAGTAAAGTTGAGGAAACATACAAATAAATGCTCAAAATATCTGCAAAGATGTAACACGGAAAACAAATAAAATTATATTAACGTCTTCCAATATATTAGTTATAAGCAATACCAAAAGCCGATAATACAACACAGTCGATAAGATTAATTTGTTACCGCCGACATTAAAGAGAAACGTCATACAAATGGCGTCTACTAATGTTATTACAACGTATTAATTAATGTACAGAATATTTGGATCATGTTGACACAAAAGATGACTGTCAAATATCTGTCAAAATGATAAAAGTGTCCCATACCCGCTTCGACTCTTGTACGTACACATGAATATTGACAATCTAACTTTTGTACGATCCTTGGTGTTCAATCAGCGGACGTGTTTGACTGGTTATGCTGCCGAATATCGTTCTGCACGAACGAATGTATGTTCTTTTAAACTGAATATCTTATCTACCTCGGAGTGCTTGCTGAGGCATGTCGGCTATCAGCTAATATCTACGCCTACTGTGTTGTTTCTGATATTCCACCATCAGATATGGAAAACACCAACACAACATTTCATGCAGCGCTCATTATTATCAGAATTGTCTTTATAAATGAAGGAAAAAACTCTTGCAGTATGGTGTAAAATATTTTTTTTTTAACTGAACTGCATTTCCTTCTATGTGTATTTTTTATTCTATAGCGAAACATAAATCACGCCACAGGTAAAGTAGGTGGGTGTAGGAAAACTCACAAGACAAAATATGTACACACAACACAGCCTGCATGCTCTATGGTTTCAACCCTATAAGACAATTTTAAGGAGACCGTTGTATTTAATGTTATAATACAATTATTCCGTTATTTGTATTTAAAAAAAACTAATTAACGGGCACACGCAAAATTTATTCAGTTTTGTATGTGAAAAAGAAAGGCTTTTCATAGGAAGCTTGAAGAAACGACGGCGTTGCTTACCAAACCTGCAGCTAAGCATATTACATTGGGAATAAAAGTTACATAAATTCCTTCTCAGTGCATTAGTTTTGCAACTTTCTCCATACATTTTCAGACAGTTTTATTTATTCATAATTTTTTTGTTTGAATGTAGATTTTAGTGTTAAATTTAGAGAAAAATTAACATAAAAATTAACAAGAGTTCTTAACGTGCAAGTGTTCCTTAATAAATATCACATGAAATACGTTTCTTTGAAACAGTCATATTAAAAATTGATAAATTGCTATGTTATCTCTACATTGTTTCACAATTTAAACTATGTTACTGCAGGCTTGGTCAAGTCTGTCTCATGTACGACATAGACTAAAGACGAGGTAGGCCGATCTCGCTGACTGCGCACAGCCAGTCTCCGTGTCGCAATATTCAACTGAGTTTCTGCCAACACGACCAGCAAAAACGGCGTGGATGGGATTTGAGGTTATAACACTGTTTACTAAACAAGTGCTATGATATGTATTTATAGTTGTTCTAACCAATTTGTAATGCTGTTTGATTAGATTCAAATTAGTAAAATTATTTCATCAGTACAGTAGCGCTTTTCATTTGAAAATTAATATATAAACAAACATGTTCGCCACTCTTGACCATGTGGATTTGACAGTTATGTTCCTTTCGATTAGATCAATGGTGGGTGCGTGCGCAGAAGACTAATAATCAGTCTACCTCATCTTTAGTCTATGCTGAACGAAGGCGAGATTTTGACAGACAGTGAGTGGTAACTTGACACATACGAAAAAAAAACGTGCAATTTAAAAAATCCCGTAACAGGTAATGCGTGAACGAACGAAAATGAATGTTACGTTGGCTATTCTGACTGCTCTGCCGATGCACATCAGACAAGGAGAAAATGCGTGGGCAAGAAAGAGTTCTTATACAAATTAATGTATGTTATTTTACGTGGTCGCAAAACCGCTGTTATTAGTGTAACAAACTAAACTTGGTGGTAAAGTAGTACAGTGTAGGTTTTTAAAATAAAATGTTACTTAAAACAGTGTGTATTCAAATGAGACGCAACTTCAAACATTCCGAGATAATTTCACGTAATTTCCCCTCTCACTATACCATCCATATATGATTTATATTAATAAAAGGGGCCACAGGACTATCGCGGGGTTTTGTTTAAAAAAAAAATTTTTCTAACAATTGATCAAATATATTTCAAACTCGTGTCGTTTCGAGCCCGTAATAGGAGAAAAGTTTTATTCTAAATATATGGGATCAAGAGGCCAATGTGTTTTTATCTGTTTACGAACGCTCCCCTCCCTTTTCTGTGGTCATCACAAACCAACATTACAGTACTGGACACTCGACGGCCATATTGGAAACAGTGCGATCAGCGTCCCTAGTGGGAAGTAGGTGGATGGACATGTCTTATTTGTTTACATTGGGACATGTGGAATAATTTGATAAAATCATTGATAATTATGAAATTAATCTTTGCCAATGGCCTAAGATTATGGTGCCAGAGGCACAACATACATGGTGTTTTGTTGTAACAATTACAGATTTGAGAAGAATGCGGAATCTTATTTTCTTTCCCGGAATCTGACCCATGTACCATGCTCTGTGTTGGATTCGTAGTTGTCCTAATTGTGTGTTCCTCACGTCACTGTTATTATTGAAGTGATTTATTTTATTTTATCTTTCAATTCACTCCAGTATGCACATGATTATGTCTTGTAGAAAAAATGATTGGGTTTTTGTATAAAAATGTTAGTAATTGTACTCATGTTTTACAAGTTTAAACAACTGACTACCACATTCCAGTTATTATATGTAAAAAATCAATCATTTATGACAAAATTAAGATAAATGTTTTAAATATCTACACTTGTACCAAGTTCTTAGTAGATGAGACACCGACCTTGCACTGTATGGTATTGGTTATAACAACCTGAAATCCAAACAAAAGTGAAATACATTTATTTTGTTTATTTCTTAAATAACTCGTGAGTAAATATTAAGACTAGCGGCTAATCTGAAGGAAAGGTTTACAATACAGAATAATGGTTGTAGTATGGTTTGGCAGATTCTGGGGCAGGGAGATGGCAACGGGACTAGGGACTAGCTCGGCCAGGACAATTGGTGCCTGGTGAGGGAAGCCTGGTTATAGGACAACTGGAGCCTGGAGCAGGACCAGTGGAACGTACATACATTTACTAATGCTCTATCATTCCGATAGGATATAGGATTTTACCTTCGTTCGCCATCTTGGATTTGGCCTTCGTTTCTAGTGCTGTCTGCTGAAGTGCGTCACTGGTGTCGACTTATTCTCTCCACCCACCATATTGTGTATTTCCGCTTGTCATTTGTTTTATGGCAGTAGTGTTCTTATGTCGGTTCTATTCCTTGATTCATGATTCGTATGTCGGATTTGTACACCATCTTGGTTGTCATCTCAGCCAGTGCTCGCAGCCAATGGCAGTGTTCGTTGGAGCCATCCACCATTTTGGTCGGCGTTACAGCCAGGGCTCGTGGCCGCCAGTCATATTGGATTTTCTTGCCCCCTCCACATTCCCATAACCCTTAATACACCAGAAATAAGTTAAATTCAATTTTTATAAAAATTATTCTAACAAAAGTTATTTTAATAAATAATATTTTAATAAAGAAAACTATTTCAATAAATAAATAAAACAAATTAACCCTCCCATTTTCACCCCCCATTACCCACACCCTACCATCCACTCACCTCCTACCACCACCCATCCTCTCACTCTTCCACTAACCCACACCCACCCCACTTAACCCCTGCTCCCTCCTCCTCTCCTTCACCACAAAGTACCATTCCCCTTTCCCTTCTAACCTCACCTCCTTCCCTAACCACTTCTCTCACACCAAACACCCATCCCTCCCCACTACCACGCCCCATAAACAAAGAATCGAAAAAAATCACCACCCTCTCAACCTCATCCTCCTTCCCCACACCTATTTAAATTTCGTACACGAATAATTCAAATCGATCCTAGAACATTTCCTTATACCAGTATTTAATTTTTTCTTGTGTTACACATACCATAAGTAGTTTAATTATCTGTGTTTGGGGGTAAAGATACCTGGGAGAGAAGCTGAGGCGCTGGCCGCACGCCATGTTGTGACATCACCCAACCACCATGTCAGATCTTGATGACCTTAACCCCATGCCCATGACCTTGAACCCAAAAAAAATCTACAAATTCCCAAAATATTATAAAAACTTTCAAAGATTATAAAAAATTATAAAACATTTATTTTAAAAATATATTTTAAAAATTAAAAATTCGAATGTTTTGGCTTAGAGGGGATTGGAGACAGGAGCCACCATGTTATGGTGTCACCCAACCACCATATAGAATTCAAGTGGCATTTAACTTGACCTTTTACCTTAACCCCAGTGACCTTGAATGACTTTGAACCCAAAAATTTACAAAACTATTTTTAAAACTCCCAAAAAAAATTTTAAAACTTTTCAAAAAATTCATACAAGCACTATAAAAATTTATTTAAAAAAAAATTTTAAGTTGATTTTAAAAACTTTCATTTTTGGAGGTTCTCTCAGCACCACATCCAGCAGATGACACCCTTACCAATGTTTCTCATTGTTAATTAGTCGGTTCCCCTCCATTCCCTCCACCTGGTTTCTCATTGGTTGATTACGTGTGTTCGCTTAGCCCACCAGTGTTTTTATTGGTTGATTGCTAATGCTCGTCCGACCCTGCACCAATGTTTCTTATTGTATTAACATTCCCCTCCCCTTCCCCCTCACTCTGCTCATTCTGTCGAATGCACTCCACTCACCATTTTCGTTATTTTTCGATTGTCATTTGTTAATTGTCAACCTTGACCTTTACCTTCATAAAATTAAACTCGAAAAATTGAGAAAAATTACAGTCCATAAAATTGTCCATTACTAGCTGGTCACAACAAGGGGCCATACCGACTAATTATACTAGCCAGCGACTGACTACCCAAGACTAAATCCACCCAAGTCTGGTTCCTGGAGAGACTGGATGAGCACAAGACTAGCTCCTGTCGAGACCAGTTCCTGGACAACTGGTTAGACCAACCAACACGACCAACCTATCATACCACCTACCTATACAAACGATGAAAACAATCTTAAAAAGTATCTAAAAAGAACCTCTTCGCACAAAATCTTTGCAAAATTTCCGCAGAATATTTCTACCACAGCTGACTATACCAAAGGGTCAACCTTGACGCAGGTACCGCCACTGTCGAGGACATGGTGGCTTATCTGGTCAGAGTTAATGTCCTCCAGGCACCGACTAAAAAGTGCTTGGAGGTTGCGGGTATTATAATGAGGTAGACTATTACAGTTGTATTTTGAAGTACGAATATATTGTCTCGTATATATTCACAAATACACAACATCAAAACTTTCGAGGTGCGGTACTGTCATAATTTGTTTACTCGTATTCACGGGGCGAATTCGTGGTTGAGTGGGGCTTCTTTGGACGACGAATTCTATACTTAACTCAGCGGTGAGTGTGGGTAGGCTGTCATCTGGGAATGAGTTCCAGCGAAGTGGTAGGCCTTGGATGCAGGCCCACTATGCTGCTTCTCCCTGGACTGCTGTTCGGACTCGTACTCACGCAACTCTCCCCGCAGCCCGGTGATGATCAACTGTTTTTATATGACTGACCCCTTAATGATGCGGCTGACGGACGTGGCCGGGTTCCGATATCCCGGCCTTAGTAACTGTTGTACTGACTTACTCTCTGCTCGAACTGACGTCTCTCGGCGGTGAAGATGAACTAACAACTGCCCCGATATGACTGCCTGACGTACCCGATATTACTGACTGACCCCCTCCTATTCTTGAAAAGGGGTTTTTATACACGCCAGCCGCTGCCCTGAATCGGCAGCACGTGGTGCATTTTAGGGGAGGCAAGGGGGTGAGGGGGTGAAGTGGAAGACGCCTAACCTTCTGAAGGTTTGGCGGGGGGGATAATACCCACTGTCGTCAGCGATACTTCCGTGGTGCGTATTTACTGCGTTCAGGCGAACTACACCGGATTATTTGCTGATGACTCAAGAAAGCCCTGCACTCTCAACAGATCTCCCGGCGGCTAGAGACGTACGATGATGAAGGTGGGGTGTGGGGGAGGCCTTCGCTTCAGCTCCACGTGTCCCGAAACTTTCCACCTGCCAGGTTCCACGTGCCGTCTCGTAGGCACCAGTGAAGTGCGCTAGGCCGGGGGGAGGTGTGAGAGGGTGATGGATGTGAGCCAATGTCGTGCTATAATCCCTAAACCGGCACGCGACAACCTTAATTGCCAAGCAAAGTGGCCAGGCCAAAAAACTAGTTGTGAAATATTCCTCAAACATATTTCCCTTATTTTATTCCTTCGCCATATACAGATGGAACCTACATCGCACATGCTCACGTAAATTTTTATCTAAAATAGACTCTCGCAATCGATTGTTTACACCACTGAAATAATAAGTCTTTCAGAGAAGTACAGGGGTACTATATAAATAATTAAACATGTATTAGTAAGTACAAATACACTTATTTATTGAGTTGTATATTTTATATCTTTCTCATTTTAAAATTTGGACACTCAATCTTTACATTTCTCATGTTTGCAGATCATGTATAGTAGCCAACAGTCTCATTTAATATAACCCTTATCCTACTGTTTATCGATGATTGAAAGTATCTCAACAATGCATGAGAAATTCCTTCATTTTTGCAGGTCAACTAAATATCTGAGTCTATCAACAAGTTCATTGGGATCTTCGGAAAATATGTAACAAGACTTCTTGACACCTTCTGTTTTATTCACACCACTTTTCGAAGGAAACTCGTTGGTGAAATGTGTGGGAACATCGAGAGAATCATCATTCTTCTCATCAGATACTTCATCATCACTGTTGTCATAATCATCATCAATGCTGTCTTCACCTCCTGTTTCATCCTCAATGTCAAGTGAACTTCTCTTTGTAGGAGTCGCTTGGTCAGCATAAGTTAGAACCGACGACCATTTACTTTGAAGTTCGTCGACTTCACACGAAAGATTTGCAGGTGTAGATTCCACACGAACCGACCCAACGACACTCATTCCATCTTTAACATTAACTGTCTCATCATTACCGCCTGACGAATACGTACCGACCGATGCAGCAAGAGGTATTGACGCCAACACTTGCTGGCTCTCAAAAGAAGAGTCCTTGCAGTTCTTGGTGTGGTTCTTCTATCCATCGCCTTGCATAAACTGTCTCTGGCCATTGTCGTAATGCTTCATCGCGCGAAAATGACTCTTTGTGCAGGCGGTTCTCTCATGTTGCCGAGCATGGCAGCTTTTACTGCAGATATTTCCACAGTAGTAACACTGTTTTTCATGTAATTTACCAGCAGTGGGAGCAGGTACTTATATACAGGTAAGCTCTACAGTTGACTTCGTACAATCATTGTCTTGCGTAATATTCATGAAAAAACTGAAGTTGTTTCTACAGTAGCAACTTGTATATCTACTTGGCCTAGCTATTACTCTATGCATATACTTACTAACATATTTCATCATTGGGATTTAAGAAATTCTATGCATCCATTCAACAAGGCTTTTATCTATTTCCTTGATTACGTTACCATGCAGTAACATCATGAACTGTTTCTTCCAGGCACGTTTTTCGCTCAGCTAGAACTCATGCTCTGCGAATGACCCATCTTGCTCCTTAAATGACTCATTATGGTTTGAAAATGATTCCTGAGCCAGTCTACAGGATTCAGTCTGCATTGGTCAGTCTGATATGGTCAGTCTGTAGTGTTCAGAATGTTAGGGTCAGTCTGCAGAGGTCATTCAGTCTGCAAGGGTCAGTTGGCAGGAGTCATTCGGTAGGAGTAAAATGTATGAGTTCATGTATGCTTGGAGATGATGCAAAACACTGACGATGTGCAATATATTATGGCACATGCCATAATCAGTAGAATGGGTACCCATTGATGCAGCAAGAGTTATTGGCATCCACACTTACTGGTTTTCAGAAGATGGCTCCTTGAGGATCTTGATGTGTTTCTTCAATACATCGTCTTGAATAAACTGCATGTGACCATTGTCTTAATGTTTCCTCATGCGAAAATGACTCTTTGTAGAGATGGTTCTCTCATGTCTCCGGGAATTTTGAATGAAGGTGAAAACTCGATCGTAGAATCGACACTGACGACAATCCGACAGCAAGGATGCACGTCGTGGCTCCATGTTCGTTGAGGTCAAAGCGGTCCTTCGTATACACAATTCATCTTCGTTGTGTGATGAGAGAGCCTTTCCGAATCTATGTTTACCTCACAGTGTCAGAATCTTAATTGTCATTTTTCTATATAAATGCGATACTTTTTACAGTAAATATACTAGCTTGTGCCCTCAAAAATCCTTCTACCATACAATTTATATGTAAAAAAACATGGGAGTACTCTGATAAAAAAAACAATTACTCGTTCGCCACAGAAGAAAACATGAAGTTCTAACCTAAAAATATGTTATTTTAATACATTTGTAGGCATTAGTTTATATAAAGATAAAAATATAAAATAGTTTTAAGTTTATTACAAATGTTACTATGTACATATCCACCTTATCTACCTACTTTTACAACGTTCCTGAACTACCTACCTTAACTTCATAACTATCTTACAACCTAATTAACTTCCTACATACAATCCTACCCACCTACTTAAATACCTACATACCTATCTTCCTACCACCTACATATGTACCTATGTACCTACCAATTTATCATCCCACATAACATACTACAAACCTACCTACCTTCCCAGCTACCTACATACCTAACTTCATAACTACCTACATAACTACATTTCTACCTACCTACATACCGGCATATTGATCTTCCTAAATAACTTCCTAAAAAACCTTCATACATTAATAAATACCAACAAACATACCTAACTACCCACTTACATACCCACCTAACATTCACCCACCTACACACCCACCTAACTTAACTACATAGCTTAAATTCATACCTACCTAAATTTACAAACCTACCAACAAACCAACCTAACTACCCACCTACCAAACCTACAATCCCTCACCCAACTACCAAAAAACCCACATTCGTACCCACCTATATCTCTACCTATTTTCCTACATACCTTCTTATATATCTACATTCCCACCTACTTTAAATACCTAACTTAACTATCTACTATAATTACCTACCTTATCTAACTTAACAACCAACTTTAACTTCATAACTAACTACCTATCTACTTACCTTCCCACCTCCCTACCTACATTACTACTAACCATTATTGCCTACCTACATTCACACCTATTTAAATTTCTAACTTCCAAAATACCTACCTTCCTAACTATGTACTTACCTACCAACACACCTACATAACTACTTACATACCTAACTCCTTACCTACCTTCATACATACCTAAATACTTTTATAATTACATACCTACCTACCTATGTATCTAAGTACTTATGTACCTACAGATTTACCTATCTGCATTCCTTCATATATGTTTACCTACCTACCTACCTACCTACCTAACTAGCTACCTACTCACCTACCTACCTACCTCACTACCTACCTAACACTTACATATTTACCTTCTTACCTACCTATGTACCTACTTAAATACTTACATAACTACCTTCATACTTACCGACCTAATTATTTTTATACCTTCCTAAATACCTACCTACTAACATAACTACTGACTTACTACCTAGCAACTAATTTACCTACCTATTTAACTACCTACCTACTTTAACTGTCTACCTTGAATACCAACCTTACTTCCATGCCGAACTACCTATATTCTGCCATAACTAACCTACCTTAACTTCTTATGTACTTACCTAAAATACCTACCTTAACTACCTATATTAACTATCTCATTAACTGCCTACATTACCAACCTACTTATAATTCATACCTACCTTAACTTCATGTTTACCTAACCTACTTTCTACCTACATTACCTGTTACCAATCTACATAACTTCCTACCTAACTACCTTGCTACCTAACTACCTTCCTACCAAAATACCTTCCTACCTAACTACCTTCCTACCTACCTACCTACCTAACTACCTACCTAACTACCTACCTAACAACCTTCCTACCTAACTACCTACCTAACAACCTTCCAAACCTAACTACCTTCCTACCTAACTACCTTCCTACCTAACTACCTTCCTACCTAACTACCTTCCTACCTAACTACCTTCCTACCTACCCAACCACTTACACAACTACCTTCCTATCTACATATTATCCTACCTCATACCTTCATAACATCTTACAATATAGCCATCCTACCTATGTAAATACATACCTACCTTCCTTTATACATATCCACCTATCTACCAATCTACATATTTTGATTCATATCGACCACCCTTCATACATACCTAAATACCTACATACCTTCTTTCCTACCTGCATGTATATATCTACCTAAATACATACCTTCTCTCCTACCTTCTTACCTTCTTATAAACCTACCGAACTACACTGGAGAGCCAAAGAAACTGGTATAGGCGTGCGCATGCCAATAACAGAGGTATTGAACCAATCAGAGCAACGCGATGCTGTCGCCAGCGCCTATATAAGACAACAAACGTTTGGTAAAGTTGCTAGATCGGTTACTGCTACTACAGTGGTAGGTTATCAAGATTTAAGTGAGTTAGTATGTGGTGTTATAGTCGGAACACGAGAGATGGGACATAGCATCTCCGAAGTAGCGATAAAATTTGGATTTTCACGTACGGCCATTTCAAGAGTGTACCGTCAATATCGGGATTCCAGTAAAACATCAAATCTTCGACATCGCTGCAGCCGGAAAAAGATCGTGAACGAACGGGACAAACGGCGACTGACGAGAATCATTAAACGTGACAAAAGTGCAACCCTTTCTCAAATTGAAGCAGATTTCCATGTTGGGACATCAACAAGTGCAAGCGTGCGAACTATTCAACGGACCATCATTGATATGAGCTTTCGGAGCCGAAGGCCCACTCGTGCACCGTTGTTGACTGCACGACACAAAGCTTTACGACTCCCCTGGGCCCGCTAACACCGCCATTGGACTGTTGATGACTGGAAACACGTTGCCTGGTATGACGAGTCTCGTTTCCAATTGTTACGGGCGGATGGACATGTACGGCTATGGAGGCATCATCATGAATCCATGGACCCTACATGTCAACAGGGGACTGTTCAAGCTGGCGGAGGCTCTGTCATGATATGGGACGTGTGCAGTTGGCATGAAATGGGACCCCTGATACGTCTAGATACGACTCTGACAGATGACAGATACGTAAGCATCCTGTCCTATCACCTCCACCCATTCATGTCCATTGTGGATTCCGACAGACGTGGGCAATTCCAGCAGGACAATGCGACACCCCACACGTCGAGAGTTGCTACCGAGTGGCTCCAGGAACACTCTTCTGAATTTAGACACTTCCATTGGCCACCTAAATTACCAGACATGAACATTATGAGCATATCTGGGACACCTTGCAACGTGCTGTTCAGAAGAGATCTCCACCACCTCGCACTCCTGTTGATTTGTGGACTGCCCTGCAGGATTCATGGTGTGAATTGCCTCCTGCATACCTTCAGACATTAGTCGAGTCCATGCCACGTCGTCTTGCGGCACTTCTGCGTGCTCGCGGGGGCCCCCTACGCGATATTAGGCAGGTGTACCAGTCTTTTTTTGCTCTTCAGTGTACATTCCTACAAACCAACCTGCGTACATTCCTACTTATCTAACGACTTATCGAACCAATCTACCTAGCAACCAATTTACCCGCCTGTCAGCCAAATAACAAAATTAATAAATATGTAGCTACAGTTCTACTTACCTTCCTACCTACCGATTTTCTTACTGCCTGCCTACCCATGCACCTATCTACCTACCTACTTACCTAAATGTTTACTAAAACTCCTACCCTCTTACATCCTTTTCCACCACAGACCGACCCACCTATGTACATACTCAGCCAATTACCCACCTGCTCATGCAACAACTTTACCAAATATCCACATACCCAACTACTCGCCTACTTGCCTACAATCCTAAACACTTATTGCGTACCTACCCACCTACCTATATTCATACACTCCTACCCCTTCCTAACTACTAACATACATACCTTCCTACCTATTTACATACCAACCTACATACCAACCCTATTATCTGCTATGAACTTACCTATCTACCTTTCTACATATACATCGACCTGCATGCCTACATATTTACCTAACAAAAAACACCTACTTTCCTTCTAAACTGACAACCTACATATCTACCTTCCTTACTACCTACTTACCTAACTATTTATCTACCTATTTAACGAACTTCTTACCTCCCTAACTACTAATATACCTACCTTCCTACCAACATACATACCTACCTTCCTATGTACATAAACAAAACATACTTACCTATGTATCTTCCTGCCTATAAACATATCTTAATTCTTTCCTACCTAACTACCAACCTACATACCTACCAACATACATACCTACCAACCTACATACCTACCAACCTACATACCTACCTACCTACATACCTACCTACCTACATACCTACCAACCTACATACTTACCAATCTACATACCTACAAACCTACACACCTACATACCTACCAACCTACATACCTACCAACCTGCATACCTACCAACCTACATACCTACCAACCTACATACCTACCAACCTATATACCTACAAACGATCATATCTACCAACCCATATACCTACCAACATACATACATACAACCAACTAAATACCTACATTACTGCCTATATTCCTACATACCTTATATTCCTATCTAATATGGTACTACCTTCTTCCTAATAACCTACCTTACCACTTACTTAAACCACTTAACTTAACTTCCTACCTACCATCATTGAATACCTAAGTTAACTACCTACATTAACTACCTATATTAACTGCCTACTTTAACTTTACACCTACCTTAACTTTACACCTACCTTAACTTTACACCTACCTTAACTTTACACCTACCTTAACTTCACGCCTGACTACAACTACGTACCTTAACTACCTAACTATATAAATTACCTAACATATTTACCTACATTAACTGCCTAACTTAACTAACTAACTTAACTACCTACCTTAACTTTATACCTACCTGAACTTCATATATATCTACCTAAACAACTATCTGACTACATATCTACTTTCCTACCTACAAACATATATTTCTACATATATTTCTACCTACCTACTTACTCACATATCTTCCTAACTACCAATTTACATGCCTATGTAACAGGGTGCATAGATTCCTAAATGCCTATGTACCCAGGTACCTATGTACCTAAATATTTAAATTCCTACCTAACTACTGATCATTCTACATATCTACCTACCAACCGACCCACATATTTACAATTCTACCTAACTAACTACCTATCAACCTATGTACCAAAATTTCTAGCTACACACTTACCTACCGACTTGCCTAACTATATTAAAAAATAATTTAATATGTACCTACATTCTTACCTAACTTTATACCTACCAACCGACCTACCTACCCACCAAACTGCATGCCTAACAAACTACCTACCAACCAAACTACCCACATACCAAACTACCTACCAAACTCACCTATTTTCCCATGCACATACTCTTATACCCATCTACCCCTACGCACCAATCCACCTACCAACATACTTATGTACCTGACAACCTAACTACATTCCTGCCTACATACATATTTACCAACTTGAATAGCTAAATACCTAACTTCTCGACTTTCTACCTTCCTACCTGCATTCCTTCCTTCCAAACTAGTGCATACATGCCCATATTCCCACCCAAGATCCTACATAACTAACTTCCTACTTACCAACCCACCTATATATCTGACTATCTACCCAACTTATTTCCTAAATACGTACGTACTTTCCAACCTAATGAACAATCTAATTACCTACCTACCCAGCTTTCCACCTACATAAACACATACCTAAATAACAACCTACATACATACCTTACGAAATACATAACTACCCATCTACATATATAACTAACCAACTTCCTACCAGCATTCCCACCTACATACCCACCTAACCCACCTCCTTCTCATTCCAATCCCACCGACCTTCGCACCTGCCTAACTTCCTACCCACCAACCTACCTGCCAACCACTCTATCACCTGTCTACCCACCTAACTTTGCAAGAAACTACCCAATAAAATCTCTACCCACCTTCACATCCAACAACCAAACTACCTACCCTCCTGCCCTCCCACCTTCCAACTTATCTACCTTCGTACTATTCATCCCCACCCCCCTTTATTAACATTTTCCTACCAACAAACCTATCCACCGACATTCCTAGACATCCACCTAGCCATCACCCTCCTACAAACCCACAATACAACCAAATATTACCCATGCTGATAACTACCTACCTTTCTGCCTACACAACTGCCAATTACCTACACACCTAACTACCCACCTGCCCACCTACCCACCTTACAACCCACCTGTCAAACAAACCATCCACCTACTGGCCCACCCTCCTACCCATCCACATAACTACCTACCCACCTACCTACCCAACTAACTACCTACGTACATACTTACCACCCTACCTAACCACCTTTCTATGTAAATACTTACATAACTACATTCCTACCTATGGACCTACCAATAATCCTACCTAAAAACCTGTATACCTAACTTCCTACCTACCTGCATAACTGCTACCTTCCTACATACCTAACCAACTACCTCACTTGTTACTTACCTACCAACCTACTTAACTCCTTACCTACTTACCATAATCCCTACATACCTAGATTCATAATTTATTTATCTACCTAATTTACCTACTCTATCTACTTACATTAACTTAATTTTTACCTAACTAATTAACTTGCATCCTACCTACATATGTACTTTCTTACCTACCTAACTACTTACATAATTAACTTCATACATAACTCAATGCCTACCTAATTAATAACAAACCTACCTTCATATGTACTTACCTATTTATTTTCCTGCCAATCGACCTGGTTCGTACATGCATACCTACTTACATATCTACCTACCTACTTACCTAACTAGTAACCTAGCTACATACCTCAAATACATACAAACACTAACTAACGACCAACAACCTTAATTTTATACCTACCTTAACTTCATACCATATAAATACATAAAAATTTTAACAACACAACCTTAATTACATATCTTAACTATATGTGAACTACCTACCTTAAAGACCAACTTTCTCTGCCTACTTTAACATCATACTTACTTTACCTTCATACATACTTTACCTTCATACTTACTTTGCCTTCATATTTACCCACCTACCTACCAAACTACCCACATACATTCCATCCTTTCATCTACCTTCCTTCCCTCTCTTACTTTTTACTTACTCTATTTACACACATACTTATTTATTTTCCTACCTACCTACTTCCCTTCCTACATCCCTGTTTACCTACTCCACTACATACATACCTGAATACTTATCTTCCTACATACCTACCAACATACATTCTTACCAACATACATTCTTACCAACATACATACCTACTAACATACATACCTATGAACATACATACCTTCCAACATACATACCTTCCAACATATATACCTTCCAACATATATACCTTCCAACGTATATACCTTCCAACATGCATACCTACCAACATGTATACCTACCAACATACATACCTACCAACATACATACCTACCAACATAAATACCTACCAACATCCATACCTACCAACATACATACCTACCTTCCTACATGCCTATGTATGTACCTTCACACATACATACCTATTTACACGGAGGCGGCAAAAGTCATGGGATACCTCCTAATATCGTGTCAGATCTCCTTTTGCCTGGCGAAGTGCAGCAACTCGACGTGGCATGGACTCAACAAGTCGTTGGAAGTCCCCGGCAGAAATATTGAGGCATGCTGCCTCTATAGACGTTCATAATTGCGGAAGTGTTGCCAATGCAGGAGTTTGTGCACGAACTGACTTGTAGATTATGTCCTATAAGTGTTCGATGGGATTCACGTCGGGCGATCTTGGTGGCCAAATTATTCCCTGGAATTGTCCAAAATGTTCTTCAAACCAATCGCGAACAGTTGTGGCCCGGTGACATGGCGCATTGTCATCCATAAAAAATTACATCGTTGTATGGGTACATGAAGTCCATGAATGGCTGCAATTGGTCTCCAAGTAGCTGAACATAACCCTTTCCAATCAATAATCGGTTCAGTTAGACCAGAGGACCCAGTCCATTCCATGTAAAAACAGCCCACACCATAAGGGAGCCACCAACAGCTTGCACAGTTCCTTGATGACAACTTGGGTCCATGGATTCGTGGGGTTTGCGCCACACTTGAACCCTACCATCAGCTCTTACCAACTGAAATCGGTATTCATCTGACCAAGTCACGGTTTTCCAGTCGTTTAGGGTCCAACTGCTATGGTCACGAGCTCAGGAGAGGCGCTGCAGGTGATGTCGTGCTGTTAGTAAAGGCACTCGAGTCGGTCTTCTGCTGGCATAGCCCAGTACAGCCAAAGTTCGCCACACTATCCAAACGGACACGTCCGTCGTACATCCCACATTGATTCCTGCTGTTATTTCACGCAATTTTACTTGTTTGTTAACACTGACAATTCTGCGCACACGTCGTTGGTTTCGGTCATTAAGTGCAGGCGGTCGGCCACTGCGTTGTCCATGGTGGGAGGTTATGCCTGAAATTAGGTATTCTCGGCACACTCTTGACAATGTGAATCTCGGAATGTTGAATTCCCTAACCATTTCCGGAATTGAATGTCCCACGCGTTGAGCTCCAACTACCGTTCCGCGTTCCAAGTCTGTTAATTCCCATCGAGTGGCCATAATCACGTCAGAAACCTTTTCACATGAATCACTTGTCTACAAATGAAAGCCCAGCCAATGAACTGCCCATTTATACATTTTGTACGCGATACTACTGCCATCTGTATATTTGCATATTACTATCCCATGACTTTTGTCACCTCAGTTTATTTTCCTACTTACCTACATTCTTCCTTACCTTCATAGCTACCAAACTAACTCATTTCTTACTTCCTAACAAGCTACGTACCTATATTCCTTCCTACCTATTTACCTACGTAAACACCTTCCTACCTTCTCTCTTACCTACCTTCCTAGCTTTCTACCTAAAAAACAAAATAACAAAATATGTAACTACAACCCCACCTACCGACCTACATACATACCTATTCACTCACCTACATAACTACACACCTACCTACAAAGTTACATACCTCCTACAAAGATAACCACCCACCTACATCCTACCAACCTATCGACCTACCCACCTACTTAACTTCTAACATACCTATCTATGTTCTTACCTAGCTGCCTACCGATCTGCCTACCTAACTACCTACTTAAATACCTACCTACCTACCTTAGTTACCACATACCTACCAATCTTAACTATCTACCTTAACTACATACTGTAACAACCTGTGCCACTTCTAGTCACTCGCTTATTTTTAACTATGATCTTTTAACCTAGTTTTCCCTTTCTGGGAATATTTTTATTTTGTTTCCATGACAAAGTAATTTGTGTTCTTTTCCAGCACACAGGTTTTTTTTTTTCATTTTTATGTTAAAGCAAGGTTAGATACTGTTTTTCTGTAATGTTGTTTATTTATCTAGCAAAATATTCCAAGACCGCCACCGCTTTTCTGCATTGTTGAAGCTCAGAGCAGGGGTAGTCCTGTGCCTTTGAGGGGCCCTTTACCACCCAACGGGATTTCATGTGTACAGCGAGATTAGGAAGAAGCAAGATTAGCCCCCTCCCAACTCCCTGCATCAGCCCAGTCTGTAGTTACGGAGAGTGCCCTCCACAGCTAACATTTAATGGGCACACTGAGTTTCCCCAGCAAACCCGGTACCCATGAATGTTCCACTCCCCTCCCCCTGCCAGCACAAAGAAATAAGAGGTAGGCAGCTCGGTCTGGTAAGTAGCTCTACTTTTATTACAAAATTTTCAAAAACAGGTTAAGTAAATAACCTGGCTAAGGAATATAATTCCCCGGCCAGGTGTTATGAATTAAAAAGTGAAATCTAGTACCAGAAGATTGGAAAATAAAAACAGAATATAATATCCTGTGGCTCTAAGTAACGAAAGGTTACGTTGTTTGTGCTCACACATGAAATGTAGGTGAGGCTGAAATTATGATCGTGACTAAAAGCCGCAGTTAAAAATAAAGAGAAGAGCTTTACTGGGCAATAATAAGATAAGAAATATATAAGTCCTCGCTTTTTTGAAGCTACGGTCGCTGGAGACGCTTGGCATGACAATAGTGGCGGGAGCGCAATGTGTGCGCAGCGAGAGCTGTAGGACGAGTGACTGGCGTGGTCGCTAAGTCTCTAAGATTAAAGAAGGCCCGCTCCCCTAACATATATATATCTCGTAGATTACCGTGGGTCAGTATGCTTAGGCTGAAGACCTCTGAACTTACCGTGGATTTTTAATGAGCTTGGAATTATGAATGAACATAGTAGTATGGTTTCATGGGTGATATTGTGATAATGTGATGCTTGGCCATCGGGGGTACCCTCCCCTTCCTCCCTAAAACCGCAGAACCATTCAGGATGCAGTGGACGCGAAGTGGGAAAGAGATTATAGCCACTGGACCCATCACCCAACCCCCCAGACGTCATTTACGGCGCCGTGGGCAGTCAGTCTTTTGGTTTCCAGTCTGGAGAATGCAGTTTTCGCAAACCCGCTCCCAAGCCACGCCCCGCTACAGTTTTCCCAATCCTGTAGAGAGCCTGGTAAGGTATTACCCCTCAGGCCCCCTGGGAAGAGGTTGTGGTGGAATCGGACTTACGGGGTGTTACCAATGCCAGTAGTCCTGTATGTAGGCTTGCGGAGATTTAATCTCGCGCCAGAGGCCTATCACTGCAGCTGAAGCTCAGCAAGAAGTCAGATGCTACTAGTTAGCATTTCTCCGGGCCTCCAAAGGATGTGGATGGGTATCTGGTGTTGTGGAATGTAATCTGTAAAATGTAATAAACAGGTTTGAAAATGTTATGATAGGTCGGCATTCGGCATTCCCTTGGCATTACATGGCAGACACAGAGTCAGCAAAGACTCGGCCTGGATATGTTCTGCAATATATACATAAAGTTTCTGTGTGCAGTATCCATTCACGCAAACCATTCATACTTTCTTTTATCCATTTGCACACACACATACATACACACATTAAGTCATTGGGTTATAATATGACGTGGTTACACTGAATATAATAAGAGCATAATCGAAATAATATAGTAAATTTAATTGAAATATAATAAAATTTAAGAATATAATATTAAAATGACATAATAAAAGGAGATTAAATACTAGATCTTGATGGTATATTAATTAAATAATATATATGCCCGAAAGTGGCACTGTCCCAAATATTTTCAAATACTAATCTAAATTACATACAAGTCGTGGTCAGGTTGTTGGACGGAGGATGAGAGCTTTCGGTCGTTTCCGCCTCCACACCAGCCTTTCGTCGTAGTTTACCAACTCACGAACCAAAGGGTTTTCAATTTTTTTTTTTCTCTAACTACCCTAATAACTAAGTGTTAAGTGTTGTTCGGGGGTAGGTCTGGACTGTGTTGCGTCTCAGGGCTAGGCCCCATACTCCTACATGGGAGGGAATTTAGGAAAGGAGGCGTGCATCGTGGCAAAGAGGGATAAAGCAGTCATGGCCAGGTTTGTGGCCATGACTGCATCCCTGAGTGTGGAGTAGATGAGCTATTTCTAAGAAGGGAGAGAGGAAAAACCTGCACAGACACAGTAAAAACCCTCTCGACAGGAAAGAAGTTCAAAACTTATCATGCATTAAAAATGCTAAAAGGAGGCAGCAGGTATGGGTAACATGCTATTTAATGTGGGTTATGAAACTCTAGAAGAGAAAGGCTCTGTGGGCGCAAGCGCCCTTGAGGGGAGACTACTGTCAATATTTCTGCGCAGGCGCACCTGCACAATAATATTGACAGCAGCTTGTTGAATGCAGGGCCCCCCTGCTTCTCGTCGTGGAAGTCGGCAGACCGGGCAGCTCAGTCATGGCACCTACTCCATCTTCACTCTTCCGCGCTAACACCAGGATCTCCACGCCGTGGGTGAAGGCGGGGAGCCAAAATCCAGGGGGCCACCCTCTCCCTCTTCCTCCAAAGTAGTCCGTCGGTCTTCAGGCAGGCGGGACTTCCAGGACCTACCAGGCTGGAGGCGAACGCAGCTGGCCCAGGAGTGGAGGCTGACATCAGGTAGCTTCAGAGGTCCGACGCATTCCATGGCCATTCCTCACGCAC
>NQII01003258.1:178369-245186 GCA_002778355.1 Clitarchus hookeri | reverse complement strand
AGACTGACTGATACTTGTTTCTTCGAGCACCAAGAAATCAAACAATTGGAAAACTTAAATAAATAGCCTGTGGTAGACTTTCTGTCGTTGAGATCACCTCCCCAATCAGCATCACAATATCCCTCTAGGACATTATCTTCACACTTGAAAACTAACATATAATTTAGTGTATTCTTGACATACCGCAGGACTCTTTTTAATGCAGTTACTAACATATCATTTGAATATGTTTGAAATCTGCTCAACATTGAGACAGTAAAACATAAATCAGGCCTAGTACTTGACACTGCATACATAAGGCATCCTATAACTTCTCTACAATATTTTTCAATATTCTCATCATTACTTTTATTACAATTTTCAAGTATTTTAACATTAAAGTTTGGGTCAATAGGAGTTGACATAGGTTTACAGTTTTCCATATTAAACCTTTTAAGTACATTTTCTAGGTAATTTCTTTGGCTTAATTCAGTAATCCCCGTTTCTAGATTTTGGTTAACATTTATACCCAAAAAATTGGTTACTAAACCTAGATCCTTCATCTTAAATTCTTTGTTTAGGACACTTTTAAACTGAACTGCGGCTGGTTGCGGTCAGCAAGACGAATCCTGTGGAGCTGATAGCCGCAGCGTACGCCACTGGGCCCATAACCTGTTGAGGTTTAATGAATAAAGGCCTTTTAATAAACGAAATGTTTTATTATACTTTAACAGCAAAACTGATACAACCATGTTGACCGTTATATATTTATCAACTAGAAAAAACAAAACACTACACACTGTTGCCAACAACTTAAAACTGAAGTTACCAAATAATAATTATTACATTGCCATATTTTAACAAGAATAATATCCAGTACATCTGGTATATGATGTGGGTTGTCTGGGATAAATGTTGGCGTGTTTGGTGCATCTACAATAAATGTGTGTGTGTTGGCGTGTCTGTGCAGTATTCTTCCATGTGTGTTGGCTCTTCTGGAATGCCAGTCAGGGTGTTTGTCGTTCACGTCACCAGCTATTAGCACTCGTGGAGGTATTAGTAATAGCATGTCTATTTTACGTTGATCTAGTGGTGAAGATGGAGTGATGTAGGCTGCTATGATTGTGAATGTAAATATCAATGGCTATGGCTTTGTGTGTTGGAGCTGTGGAAGATGGTGGGTATTATGGAGAATGGGGCGATAGGTGAAAATCTCAACTCCCCCTCCTTGTGTATTTCTGTCTTGTCTGTAAATACTGTAATCTGGAATTGTGTGTTTTTTATTTGGTTGAAAATGTGTTTATGTGATGATTGCTACATGTGTGTGTGTGTTGTGCATGTAAGCAGACAGCTCCGGTTTTCTGTAGGTAAGGCCGCAGGCATTCCAAATGAGAATGCGTGGTGTGTGTGTTTGTTTGTTGTTGTGCTGCCATTACTGTGTGTTTGTGTCTTGCTGAGTTTTGTACAGCAGCAGCAGTGCTTTCTATAAAAATAAGGTAGTGGCTAAAAATTGTTGTTGAAGAGTCTGTGGCTGGTCTGCCCATTGTGTTATCTAGTAAATGATTTGTTCATAAAATGTTTTCGTGTCTGAGTTTGTGTAGCCAGGTATCTACTGCATTGTCGCATGGAACTTCTGAAATGACAGAAGGTCCTGCGCTTTACTTATAGGCAGGGGAGTCTGGCGTGGTTGTGTAGTGGGTTGTGAATGCTTGGTGAGAATCTGGTGTGTTTTTGTACGTTCTGCGGTTTTGTATGTGTGTGTGAGTGAGTGCGAGCCGGCTCGTCTTGTGGCAGATGTTTATATTTGCTAGTTCAGAATATTTGCGTTTCTATGGATTCAATTATTGGCGTCTCAGATGGTGTACTGGTGTGTTTTTGTGGGTGTGGTTTTTCAAGTTGTTTTACTTTTTGCATAGATGGTTTATCTTGTTAATTTGTTTGTGTTCTGTTTATTTTGTTGGTTTATGACTTGAGAGTACAGCTTTTTTCCCAAGTTGGGTTTCTGTGTTGAGCCGGCTCCTGTTTGGGTAATCTGTTTCTCTCTTGGTTGTGTTGTGTTGGTCTTCAAAGTGTTAATTGGTGCTTTTTTTCTGTGTCTGTCTTTGTTCATTATTTGTCTGGTGTGTGTTCCTGGTATGTGGCGCAGTCCTGGATATTGCCCAGCGCAGCTTCACAGGGCACTGGGTATAGGCCGCCGAGTGCTCCTGCCCACAGAGTGCATAAGTTGGTTCATCGTGTGTGCAGTCGCGGTGGCGATGATTTCCCCCTGAAGCGCACACAACACTCTGCGCATTCGCACTGGCGGCTCGTGTGCCCCAGTTTCTGGCCCCGGAAGCACAGCACTGGGCTAGTGGGTGGTATGTAATGGTTCTAGTGAAGTCTCGTCATCCCTAGTAGTCGTGGCATGGCTTTGAAGTGGGTCAGGGTGTCCTCAGGGGTTTCCTCCACCTCCACTTCCACCTTGTAGAGGCAGATCTGTTGCTTCGTGCGCCGGCTGGTCATCTGCTGCACTGCTGCCACCTTGGCGTGTTGCGCCAATTGAAGATGGATGAGGGCGACGTCGTCTCCTGCAGGGAGTCCACCCAGGACAACTCGCAGGGGGCGCTTCTCCTGGAGAGTGAACTTGGCAGGAACACCAGTTCGTCCGCCAAGATTCCGTCTATTAATTGTGAGAGTCCCCACGACAGATGACAGTTCCGTGATATTTAAATATATAAGATCCATATCTTAATAGTTTAATAAAATAAAATAATATAAATAAGATAAGATAAATACAGAGTATGTGCTCCTATTTGCGTGAGGAGCTTGCAGGAGAGCCTTCCCTAGTTGTGGGCTGCTGCACGCCTAATCAACCTTGGCTGCGGAAAGCTGACCTGCTCCCCCTTTACAGTGGCAGGGGCTAGGCCGGAGGAGCTTCTAGAGCTCTATCCGCAACCTGGTATACAAACCAATTAAACAGTAAGTTGACTGCGCGCCCGGGCGTGAAGGCTAGCTTCCCAGGCCCAGGCACTCAGGCAGGTCGCTGTCTCCGCTTCCTCGGCTTCTTGGAGTCCTTGCTGGAGCTGCTACTGTTCCTACTTGCACGTCCGCTCTCACGATGACTCGAGGAGAACTCGATTGGCGTAGGTCGCTAAGTCGCTAAGTTTATAGGGGGCCCCAGTGAGGAAAGAAATCAGTATCTAGGGTAGCACATATGTTCGGTACTCGTGCATTACTCAAAGCGTACGCCACTAACCAGTGTCTAAACAAATCAGTCACCACAAGTAGGAAACTTAAAGCCGTACTTGTGTACGGCCCCATGAAGTACAATGCAATGTCTTTGAATGTTGTTCTTTTCGCAGCTGCAAAATCTGTTGTCTGATCCCATCACCTCGTCTTGCTTTCCGGTTTTGACAATAATGTCACACGCATATTTATGTTTTTTCGTGTATCAACTGCTATTTTAGGCCAATGAAAATAATGTAACACTTCGTATACAGTCTGATCCACTCCAGGATGCCAGCTAAGGGATAGTTGTGCACATATCGGAACACGAATTCGTAGGCTTCGGGTGGTACATAAACACGCGACTCATTCAAACCCGGTCGGGTCGCGTGCACGACTCCATCCACTACCCTGACATTTCCCTTAAGTCCGGCTACACATTGCTCGCGAAGATGTGTAGATGTTGGCGACACTGCTTGTGCTTGATGTACCATGTGCTCTACCTCAGTCCAGGTGTTAGAGCCATAGTCTGGTTGCAGAGCGTGCATGGTGATGTGAGCGGTGAATGCGAGAGGGGGTTAAGACGGTTGCGGCACTGGTTGCTCTCTCAGCCGGGAAATGTGCAAGTTCGGGTGGAAACATAACATCAAAATCGCTGTCATCCTGTAACAACACTGACTCGTCAGGATTCCTTGAGAGCAAGTCGGGCATTTCATTGCCCTTGCTGGGCATGTTTTCGATGATGAAGTCAAAAAAGTGCAACAACAACATCCAAAGCACAAGTTTTCCTCTCCACCTCCGCATACTGTCCAATCACGGTTAACAATTGTCTGTTCGCAAAGTGAATTGCTGGCCTTCCAAGTATGGGTGTAAATGGCTGGGAGACCACACAATAGCTAAATACTCACGTTCGGTGCTATGGTATCTGCACTCCATCTTGCCAAACTTTGCACCGCCATTACAAATTACGAGGTGGTGTCCATAGTCAAGTTGGTGGAGAACCACTCCACCTCCCAGCAGGTTCACATCGGTATTCACGAACAGCCGGTGGTTTATATCGACATGTAACAGAATGTGGCATTGTTTGAACTGTTCCTTCAGTTGGTCAAAAGCAACTTGCGCTTCGGTCGTCCAGTGGTACTAGTACCGGTTCGATAAGTTCATGTGCGGTGGGGCAAGTTCAATGAAGCGAGGTACGTAATTTTTGAGCCAGTTCGCGCAACCAAGGAATCTTTGCAGTGTCTTGTGCATAGTAGGCGGTGCTTCTTCCACGGTTTTTTGCAAATGAGCAGGGTGGGAATTATTACCATCCGCGCACACAACATGTACCAGGAAATCGACTGCGTTCTGGCCAAAGAGACATTTTGCTGGTGACACAATCATCTGATGAGTAAACCAGTCTTTCCAGCAGAAAGCCCCAGGTTATTAACATGTTCATCCCACTATCGCGACCAGATTATGTCATCTAGGTACTCTGTCACAATTATGCCTATGTAATCTACTAGCACATTGTACATAATGTGCTGCAACATAGATGGTGCACACTTCAGCCCAAAGAGCATTGCACGAAACTGAAATCCACGACCATCAGGTGTTGCGAATGCAGTTTTTTCTTGGTCAGCTGGGTGAACTGGAACCTTCTAATAACCTGCTTTCAAATCGAGCATGGTGAACACTTTTGCATTCCGCAAACTAGCTGAGGCCTCCTCGACACTGATCTGCAGCAGAGGCACACTCTTGGTAACATCATTCAGTGGGCGAAAATGTACACAAATCCACGAACTACCATCTTTTATTTGACAAGTACGATGCAAGAGTTGTATAAGCTATCAGATGGCTGGAGCACTTGGACTCGCCCGACGGCGAAAGAAACGGAAACTGAATTTCACTTAAGAAATTTACCGGAATCTGAAATACATTCTCAGTTTATTGTTATTGTAATTATTTCCAATGCTTAAAGTATAATTGTGTTCTCTTTTCACAACAGACTGCCTATCAAGACCTCATTGTTCTTATTTTATGTTTCTAGTGCTCTGACATCCCTCATGATGTCACAGTCACAAACATAAATCACTTAATTAAACATTCTCGTGTCCTACTCATCCCGGAACACACACTGCCCCTGTAGCGAGCTCGACAACACGAGGAGTCTTTCGGACGACATTCGCCAGGCCAGCCACGAACGTGTGAGACGGGCGTGGAGTTACACATCTGACAGCAAGAGGGTTCAATTGTATGCGGACTGTACCAGGCCGCAAGTTTTCTGTACAAGTGTACATCCCCTGCACAAACAGATATTTTCTTGGACACAACCTTTAAGCTTTTAACAATAGACAGTGTGCCAATCAAATCATGTATGCAGGCATCGGAGATGGGACAATTCTGTGTGTAAATTGCACCAAAGTTTACCACACCGAGTGCCTGACCGGAAATGAATACTCAACATCCAAACGAAATAGAAACATTTTGTGCGCGAATTGTACACACGCATTACTACCCATGACATGTACGCCTTCTGAATTTTTCATGGGAGGAGGCCTGTCACAACGACCTGTTCAAAAACGGTTAACTCGGAAACAGTGGCATGCGAGAACTGTGAATGAATCGCTCATTGGCAGTGCATGACAGAGCGGGAGATGTTGAATGTTGTGGCCAGCAAGTTTCGTGGTGCGCAGTGCACCTCAGCATTACAGTTGACAGTACCACGACCACCAGCCGTGTGCATGGACATGGCCAGTTACTACAGCAGCCCGTTGGCACATTCTACGGGCCAGCCAACAGCTGCGTCACCTTGGGCAGTGCAACCTGCACCGACGACACCAACTAGCATAATGTGGACGCAGCAATACTTCACAGCCACAACCACACACCCAACAGCAGCTCTGAGATGGGCAATACTCCACCCCACTTCCAGTCACCGCTCACTTTTTTTTGGCTGACCACTGAGGACCCACAGACGTTTTTAAGAGATTGCACAGGATGTTTAACCAGTTATGGAGTGTGTGAACAAGAGTGGTTATATTGTGTAGGAGACCAAATTAGGGGAGATGCATGTGTATGGGTGGCGAACAGTAAACCCTTATGGTATGTAGTGGAGCACATTCTGCAAATGGGATTCAGTGTCGCTTTGCCAATACCTACTCCTCCATGCAAGCCCAAAGCTGTGCTGTTTTCGCAACACAAAGTTCTGGGGAAAATCTGACAGCTTTTATATCCAGGAAAATTAATCGGATGAATTATTTCCATCCGTAAATGAGGGAATCTGAAGTGCTACATTTAGTCTGTTTTCCTGTCGCACTGTAGCTGCTACTAATTCTTGCCCCCTTAATGCATGGCAGCATTGAAACCTTATTCGATCAGCCGCATTACTAGAGAAAACCACTAGGGCGCAGGACATTGCACGATGTGAACTAGATGGGTTTTTCCCACACCTCGCGCGTGACCCAGAGCAGAGTAGCAGGGATGCGTAACCATAGGCTGTTTGTGGTGCAACTGGGTCATCAACTCCACCAATCAACAAGGACTCTGACCGAAGCCACACTTTAAGCCATGGAACCAAGTGAACCAGGCGAGGCCACTGTGAGGGCTCATGCCAGTAAGGGGCGCCCTCCCTTCCCGTGCAGGTATTGCGAGAGGCAACAATTTCACTGGCATAGTGAATGCCCAATGCACAATACAAATGAGGAAACAATCGATAGTTTAGCAGCACCAGTCGGAAACAGGTTGTCTGAGAAGGAGAACGGGATGCTCACTCTTCCCGAGTCACAATAGAAAATGTAACGCCAATCACCTTGAACAATCAGACATGATATGCCTTGGTCGACACAGCAGCATCACACAACTTTCTGCATGTCGTGTTCGTTGATGTAAGCCAACTTAAGCAAACAACACAGGTACTACAACTTGCTACACTACAGCACACGGGGGAAACCATGGGACAGACAATAATAACTGTCCGAATATGCGATGTGGAGACCACCACAACAGCTCTCGTGTCAGCTGACCTACGGATATTCCCTGGCTCACTGAGCAAAACACCATTGTGGAGCGAGTTGCACGTAGGATTCACTGTGGCCAAAAAAAGCTACAAACTGTGTACGTCCTCGAACCCCGACCTACAAGTTGCGCACCAGATGTCCAACTGGACGAACTTGATCATGCGGTACCACCAGAGTTCCGCAGCACCTTGCCAAAACTACCGCATTAGCAGCGCGATGTATTTGCGATAGCCGATCCATTACGTCGCACCACAGTAGCAGAACACGAGCGAGCACTCTACACTGATCTGCTCAGTTACCATACGCACCCATGCATGATCATAAAAGAGCAAATCAAGTAAATGTTTGGGGAAGGCATGAAACCAACATGCAGCCATTACAATAGCACAATAACACTAGCACCAAAAAAGTATGTTATGTGATGTTTCAGCATAGACTTTAGGCCCATCAACCTTAAGCATTAAATACTCTAAGCATAGCAAAAATAACGCTGTCACTAGACCTTCGCAGTGGGTACTGGCAAGTGCCAAAAAACCAGAGGACCGGCACATAACAGCTTTTACCGCACCAGGTGGGCGGAGATTTCAATTTTGTGCAATCCTTTTGGGCTTAAATGTGCGCCAGCAACATTTCAGGCTATGATGGTCCGAGTACTCGACAACATAGTTTTTTTTTGTGGTAATGTGGCCAATGGAAACGCTTACAGCCAAAATCACAAATAGTAGGAGAACAACACATAAACTGCCATATCTACCGAAAACGAACAAGGAACAATACCAGCCAGGATCAAAAACACTATTTTTCTTGGTAGAGGCCCATCAACCATGGAGAGAAAGAAAGGCCATGGGACAAGGGATAGCAAGGTAGGAGAGGGCCATTCACCTAGGACAACTAACAGGACACCAAACTCTCAAAATCAGATAATAATATCGTCCTCAATAAAAACCGAGCGAGAATGTCACAAATGACCCGAGGGTCATGAAAAAGTACCGAAGGTTAAGAGACAGGAAACCTCACACGAAGCCATTGAAGGGCGGCATACAACGAACTTCGATCGCCGTTATTGGAACACCGAAACAAGAGATGGCTCAAATCTGCACTAGGGGCACCGCAGACACGGAAGGGATTAGGGACCATATAAAGTTTACACAAATGAGTCTGGGGTGCATTTTAACCTGAAAAAATCTAAAATAAATGACTGCTAAACTAGGGGAACTACAATTATGATATCCATTCCGAGAGGATGTAGGAAATAAACATGCATATAAAGTATTAGAAATGGAAAAATAATTTTCCCATGTCTGCTTCCAACGCCAGTAAAATTTTTCTGTTTAATGTGGGATATAAAACTGAATAGGAAATTAGGGCCTTCGAGACCTCCTGTAAAGCACTCAGTTTCGCAAGTTTATGTACTATCTCATTACCCAGATTCCCTACATGCCCTGGTATGGTCCATGCGGTATAAGAAGGCCACTTTCTGACAGTCAGTGAGTGGCAACTTAACGTTTACGAAACAAACAAAGTGCCATTTACAAAATCCTGTATCAGCTGAAGCACGAACGAACAAAAATTAAAATTACGTTGGCTATTCTGAGTGCACTGCCAATGCACATCACAAAAGCAGAAAATACGCGGGTAAGAAAGAGTTCTTACATTTATTAATGCATTAAAAAATGCAAAAGGAGACAGCAGGTTTGGTAACATGCTTAAAAAGGGGAATTTAGCTCTAGAAGAGAAAATGGCTGTGGGTGCAAGCACCATTGGGGTATAACTGCTGTCAACATGACTGCGCATATGTCTGCACAGTAATATTAACAGCAGCCACAATTGCAGGGCCATCCTGCTTCTCGTCGTGGAAGTCGGCAGTCTGGGCGGCTCAGTCATGGCACCTACTCCGTCTTCGCTCCTCCACGCTGACGCCAGGATCTCCACGCCGTGGGTGAAGGCGGGGAGCCAAAATCCAGGAGGCCACCCTCTCCCTCTTCCTCCAAAATAGTCCGTCGGTCGGAGGTGAGCTCTGGCTCTGCGGGACATCCAGGACCTACCAGCTGGAGGCAAGTGCAGCTGGCCCCGGAGTGGAGGCTGACATCAGGTAGCTTCAGAGGTCCGACGCATTCCATGGCCATTCCTCACGCACCAGCAGTCAGCAGCTCGCAGAATCCAGCAGTGAGGTTCGCTACACTTCGCATAGTTTCAGCACCTCGAGATCCCCCTCCCCGCCTTGATCGTTGAGCTGCCTCCCACCGATGCGCTTCGCCAACTCGTACCGAGCCGCCCAGGTCCCCGACGTCCACGACGACGGCGCTGTCGCACCGGCCAGTTGGTCCGCGGGCTGGTATTAGAATATTCCCAGCCACTCCAGAGCCTGGAGATCCCCTATCCGCCACCTGGGGACGCGACGAGTTGCAGAATAGTCGCTGCGCCCTAGCTGCTGTAGTCGCCTCGTGCTGACAGATGTCCGCATCCTTCGCTGGTCCCAAGGGGCGGGTAGATCCCGGAGCGGCGCAGCCGCCAGCACGATGTTCACTCCACGACAGCCAGGACTCGTACGCGGAAAAGTTTTCTGAAGTTGTGCTAACTTCAGAAAGTTTTTTCACGTCGTATCATCCCTCTCCAACCTCGCTTTCAACACGTCCTTGATATTAATTCGAAAAGCATATAGAAATATTGCATAATATTGTTGAATTATTTTTCTATTAATTTGACGAAACGACACGAATTTGAAATATATTTCCAGCCCGTAATCTAAGAACAATCAACTTAAAATAATACGCTATCTGTTATCCGAAAACAGCGGCTCAAACTTCGCCGTGACGCGCTGTGCGCGCGATCTCTCGTTTATTATGCAATGTATTACCAGCCAGAAATGAACCTCTTTTTTGCGCGATATATAACGAATTTACAAACAAATGCCAATAGTTATATTTTTCCACGAGCTCTGCATAATTTTTAAAGTAACATATATTTCATGTAAAATGATTTGGAGTAAAAGTCATTTATATTCGGCCGGTAATCGTTCGTCTACGTAAATTATACGCCATATTGTTCTCATGAAACGCATTTCCTTGTTTGTAGAAAGTGAGACGCGTGAATAGTTTAAAGCAATTCTAATGTTATTCAACATCACATATTTCCAACTCGAATATATTAGCTATAACGCCCAAAGTGTGATAATAGATACAACAGACCGTCTCGCAAATGTTAACCCAAATTCACTATCTCGGACAAATTAAAAAAAGAGTTAGCAAATATTTAATTACTTGCAACATTTTATATTTTTACTTGTATAACCTACTTATTTTTTTAGACAGATGTCAGTCTTAACGTATCTTAAAATTTGTTTAGCATAACAGTACAATGGCAAGTGGATTAGCTGACAGCGTGTTGATAAAAAATACAGCCCCGACTTGACGGACCAGCTGGTGGCGGAACGATACATAGTCACATGTAGTCAGACGTAAACAGTGGCGCTACTTTCGCAGACCTGTCAGAAAACGGCCTTCTTATACAGTATGGACTATACCCACAGGAAGAGGACAGTAAAAGGATGACATAGTGGTGTGGTCAGAGACGTGGGAGGGCCATATCAAACACATGTCACTAGTTCTAGAACGACTAGCCATAAACAAACTTGCCTGTGCCAACCGAAAGTGCCAAATAGGAAAACCATGCATACTATTTCTCGGCTATCTGATGGACGAAAATGGCAGCGGGCCAAACCCCGAACAGCTGTAAATTATAAATAACTACATGGTACTGTGCACGCGCTAACAACTGCACAAATGCTTTGGGTTGGTAAACTGACTGTGAGAAAACATCCGCGACTTTGCCAAAGTTACAGCATCACACACAGACATGCTTCCACCCAACCGTAAATACCAGTGGACTGCAGATCACGTCACGTGTGTCACAGAACTGAAAGCCAGGTTCCAGCAATGTACCACACTAGCCCACCACGACCCGAGTAAAAACCTGTAACTCCAAACAGATGCGAGTGGAAAGGTATTGGGAGTAGTTCTATTCCAACTCGGGGAGAATCAAGAGCGGCAAATCATATAGTGCAGTAAGGGAACATTCGGAGACACAATGCAGGTATGATGTGAACGAACTCGAATGCCTGGCAGTAATGTGGGCTGTCAAAAGGTACCGAGCCTACCTTGAATACCAGCGCTTCACACTGAACAGACAACCTATGTTTAATGTGGTTTCACTCCATGGAGGAAACACAGAGAAAATTAGCCTGGTGGGCATTACTTCTACAGTCGTACGACTTCAAAGTTCAACATGTTCCCAGAGCCAAAAACCAGTTAGCTGATGAACTGTCCCATACGCCTGGCGAAACAATAGTGGTGGATGAAGATGAGTTGGATGACCTATTGCCCCCTACAGCAGCCACCCGCCTAACTCATAGTGAGGGTGTAGCTAACTGCCACTTCATCGAGGCACCAGCGAGAGTCGAACTCCAGGCCTACATTCTAACCACACAATACCAGTGCGCAGACATCCAACTCCGCATATCAGAAATAACACAAGGTAATGGATAATAGTGGCGAGTGGAAGGAGTGCGCGGGGAAACCAGGCCAAGCCAACTGGAAGAGCCATTGCATCTCTACATGTCCAAGGATGCACATCAACATGTGTTACATCATGGGCATGCCAGCCAGTTTTAAGGTCATCTAAGAGCATAACAAACAACAAGGTATGTGCAAGCTCGTTTTCACTGGGCAAGGGCCACGCGGGACATGCGCAGGTAAGTATTTGATTGTGTGACATGTAATCACTTTCAGAGCTGCTGTGCAGCTGGAGTGACGTAATTAAAGCCACAAACCATATGAGGCAATATCACTGGATTTGATGAACCCTTACCCCGAACACCAGCCAGAAAATGCTTTATTGTGGTGATATATGATTCATTTTTCAGCTGGGCAGAAGTATATCCAGTTTCCTGTGCATGTAACATCGCACACATACAGGAAGCAGAATTCTACCCCTGTTGGTGTTACCCCAGAATGCTACTTGCTGACAACGGTACACAGTTCACAGGGAGACAGTGGCATGACCTGTGCACTAAGTTGGGGGTAGATCACCATACCATAGCCATTTACTACCTGCAGGTTAATCCAAAAGAGCATTGAAACCAGAACCTCAAGAGCCAACTGCGACTGCAAGTTGGCAAAATCCACACAACCTGTGCCGAACACTTGCCAGTGGCTCTTTTCAGCAGCCGATGGCATGTGAATATGGGCACGGGCACCGGCCGCAATCCTACAAGGCCGAGAACTAGAGCTGCCTGGAGAGTTCGTCGGACGGCACAAAGAGAGTGCGGGCGAAGCGGAGGACAGCATAGCACAGCCCAGCAGCAACACCGAGAGACCGAGCTACAGGGTGCCTGCGAGATCCAAGTTGGTGCCATCAACCAAGTTGCTACCATGGAGGTTAACGCCCTGACAGCTTATGTATGTCTGCGAATGTCGGTTCTCCAGCAGTGCGAAAAATTATTTTACTGCATTCGCCCTGAAGGAGCGGACCGCACACAATAATAAAAATCCACAGATATATCCCCTACCTAGTAAAGGTAAGCAGTAGGAGAAAAGTAATCATTCACAGTGACGACCTCCGCCTCGCCATCGATGAGGCAAGCGCTGAGATACCTGTTGTCACAATGCCCAGTGCCACGACGCCCAGCCAAGAAGGTATTCAAAAAAATAATGGAACAACTCCATCCATAACTAGTGATGAATCGGGAGCGTCCAGTCCCATCACTGAAGGGAGCTTCATACAGCACCTGTTTCAACCCGCGACAACCAGTATATCGATGCCCATAAGGGATGCAGTGGAAACAAGTGAGCCCAGTGGAGAATCGCATCACCAGACAGCATAGCAGCAGCACCACTTGCAGGCTCGACTGGGTTAGTTTGCGGGGTCACATCGCCCTCATCATGATGCCCAACCTTAAAATACTTCGCCGATGGATAGCTACCAGTGACACCTGTGGGTGGAATCTCCCCACAGGTAAGCTCGCTGCCCAGCTGTGCCGCGACACCTTTGAGGCATCACTTAGCAGCTGGCACAGTATTGTGGGATGCCTGGCACAGTGATAGGGGAGTGTATCAGATGTAGACAGCATGACTGCAGGAAAACCTCCCCTCCCACGCATCGCTGCAGGCACGTCGGCATCCACATGCACACAGCAGCAGTGGTGATGAGACAGCATAGGAGGGGGACTCCACTCCTCCCTACTGCTCCGGGTGGCCACGCTGCCAGCACTGCCCAGTATGCATGACCTGCGGAGTGACAGCCCCTGTCCTTGCACTCGTGCCATCAACACTTCCGGGGTCAACCCCCTTAGCCACCGGTAGCGAGCGTATTGCCACGCTCATCCTGGCCTCACCAACTGAGTCCGTACCACCAAATCATGACATAAACAACATGTTGCTCCTGACGGAATGATGGGTCACATGGTGTCTGCGGGGTCAAGCGGTCACCGGAGGCGTTTCACATGAACCATACATCCATGTATGCTCTCTGACCACTTGTGCCTCTGCAGTCACTTACACCACTTAGCCACACCAAGCCGAAGTGTACACTCGGCCGAAAGTACGTCAGCATGAATCAACGAGAATGGAACTATCTCATCTTGCCATCATGTACTACGTAACTCAAGTGACCGTCTTGCTTTATTTATCTAAAAAGGTAACTTGGGGAGAAGAATCACAGGAGGGCCAATACAGTGTCCCCCCCCCTCCCAGCAAAGCCACAGCCATCAGGCGCTCCGAAATTAGAGGTAACGTAGGCGCAGCTCGCACCACTACACTTGGCGTCCTTCCAACCTGCATGACATTGTCTGACCTGCTGGCCGGAATAATAAAGCTATGTGTCCTCAAGTGCCTCTAAATAGTGGGGAATAAAATCCCGAAGTACACTGTGTTCAAAATGCTGTAGACAAATTAATTAGTCATTCTTTTACTAATACCTCAAACGAGCGGGTCCATCCCCGAAAGGGGTGTCCCTTTCGGGGATGGACCCGTCCAACCCACCCAAGCTGGAACACTTGGACTCACCAATCGGCAAATAAACAGGAAACTGAATTTTATTTAGTCATTAGACTTTAGAGATTTCATGTCAATTTTCACATAATTATAGGTGCCTGCTTCGGCCACCCTAAGCAGAACCCGACACCATCACTTTATTCTGGCTTAAGAACTCTGCCTAGCCGGCAATACTGTAGTTCCGCTTCGCGCTGGCCCCCTCAACTTTTGCTGTAACCACCATCATCAATAGTAGCATTGATCTACCGGAACATTTGCATATTCAGTGCCGATGGGACAACGGTTTGCCTCCCTGTTTTTGTAACCAGGGTTTAACATTCTACGAGTCTTTTCATTCATTTAAATGGCTTAGGCCGCTTTTTGCAGCATTGGTCACTGGCAAACCAGAGTGCGGGGTCTCATCAACATGTTAACATATTAGCGTTAATGCATATGTATACAGACAGTAAGTAAATGTCTTAAATCACCATGAACATTTCATTTACTTTACCCTCGGGGTATTTCGGGCGCTGTACCTTAATGCAGCAAAGTGTGAGGTGGCCTACAACCTCACCAGTGTGATAAGAGAAACTATGTACTAGGTATGTGCAATTATTTGTAAGTTCAGTATCTGCAAGCACTCCAAATCGACAAAGGACTCCAGGGACCCATGCGACATCGACCGCACGAACCTCACTAACTCATGCTCACTGTGTTATGGTACCGGGCAATTTCACCAGTTTTCGCCCTAACTTGGGTAAGCCAGGTAAGGTGGGGACTCACATCAGCATCCCTGGAACCTCTGCACGTCAAACAAGTGTTCAGTTATTAACAAAGCAGGCCTAATATATATTCCCGTTAAGTACCACACCAAGGTATGTATTCGTTGAGAATTGAATGGTAAATAATGAAAGGTATAAAATGTAATATATAAACTGAAATATGAAAATGTAATTGACTCTACTGCATTCTTCAGCAATAGGTGTTCATTTGCAACACATATGCAAGCATGTGAAATTGTCAACTAAAACTATTGCATAGTATTAAATAAGGTAATTAACTTCAGAGTATTCTTGGACTGTGCTCATGAACAGAAAAAAAAATGTATGATCTGCTGTGTAAAGCATGTCTATGATGTTACCAGATATAACTTGCATGGGTAAATAATGATGAATGTGTTTACATGAATGCAAATATTGTGAAGTTTACCTGAAGTAAATTTGTATGGCTGTGTCATTGCAAAACCTACTGAATTGCAATTTACCAGAAGGTGTATAGACAAGATATTAAAACCAGAAAATTTCACTGATGATTCGCACCATTTAATGACTAGTATACAGGATTATTCTAAAATCATGGGACAAACATTGAGGGGTGGTAGAGCTCACTAAAACAAACCATTATTGTATAGAAATATATGGGCGGAAGTGACGTGTTGGGGCACCAACACAAAAATAACACATGAAATGCAACACATTGTTTATTTACAACGTCGCCGCTAAATGCCTTTTTACAGCAATGTTTATAATAATTGCTCAAAATTGCTACCACCGACTGTAATGTAAGCTTGGTAGCGTCGGTGGAGTGATTGGCGAATAGATTCAAATACGCCAGGCATTTCACGCACGCCACCATTGTTAGCCAATCACGCCATATGTAGAGGTGGCCAAGCATGCGTGACTGTTGGTGGATGTATTTCCAGCAACTGTTTTAACATTTTCTGTACGGAATCACTCGTTAAGAATGCTGCTAATGAACATTTTATGTTTCCGTTAATGTATTATGTTTTTGTGTTTGTGGCTCAAAGCGTCACTTCCACCCACATATTCCTATACAATAATTGTTTGTTTTAGTGAGCTCTACCACCCCTCAATGTTTGTCCCATGATTTTAAAATCATCCTGTAGATTTAAAAGATGCTGGTTCCACAAAATACGTAATTGGGAATTATTACTTAATAAAATAAATTTCTAAATATTTTTAGTTCTCTAAGGATCTGAAGTAAAGCCAAAGATAAAAACATCACATTCATTAATTTGTGTGGTTTAAAACTAGTGTTACTTGATTTTCACTGCTAGCAAAAGTGGTATAAGAAAAATAATTCTTCCGTCAGTTGGCATTTTCCTATCAAACTTTTAATCATTTAAACATTTTCGGCTGGGATTCTGCAAAACACAAGTAAATTTGTACACGTGTTTCAACACAATTTTGTAGGAATGTTCTTTAGTTTAAACAACAAACAAAACGTACATTAATGTTAAGGAACTAGGAACAAATGTGTTATACAAATTTTGCTAGAATTAGTACAATGTTTTCTTCTATTACAGGATGGCGTTGCTTGACTGAGACACAGCCGATGTATTCATTCATTGTTACTCCAACACTAGATTTACCACTTTTTAGAGCTTGACAAAATTTTACTTCCATGTCTTAATTTTTTCCTTTCGCTGTCCATCGATTCGATGCTACACCAACTTTACGATATTAAGTAAGAACAGAATAACACAAAATTAAAATTAAGTTGAGATTATGTGTTGCTTTCATAGCTTCCGAACCAAGTGTGTGCAGCCGCTCGTAACTCGAATAGGGAAAACGATATCTTGCCGAAGATACGCGAAATCAATGTTCTGCAGTATTACAATTTCAGCATTTTAAACTATTATTACATATTTAAACAATTCGCATAGTTTAAATATATAATAAACAATTATATAGTTTCTAAGATTTTGTATAAACTAATGATTTATTTGCATATTTTAATTTTGATGGTTATAGAACAGACTGCTTTGTATGAGCGCCATTCACATCAGCTGTACTTTTATGAATATACGCATACAATGGGTTGTAATGTAGTGTTTCACCTTCACATTTACAATTTATATCAACTCAAATGTATTTGTGTCAACTCAAATGTATTTGTGATAAAAAATAACTGCAGATAAGAGAAGCATAAATAATCTTACCCAGAAATCATAGGCCATTCTCCCTATAAAAAAAAACCATTGGCAAGGTTTCTACAACACCACCAACATAAAATGAGAATGTGTTGTTTAATGTGTGTTCTGAAGTTGGCAGTTCTGTAGAACTTACTTCGCCTATCTTCGGGAAAAAAAATTAATCGGATAAGCTACTCTCGTTATAGCCTTGAGTTACAACTGTACTTGTATAGCCCTGTGTGTGTTGTCTAAAAAATTTCAATTAAACAATACTTACCTGAACAAAAGCCTCAGGCAAAAGATTGAAAATAAATGTTACACCTTTGGTAAAATTACTTAAAACCAAAGCACAACTACACGAAATTTAACTTAACTTCTATGCAGGATTAACAGAAACCATGCAATAAAAATTAAAAGAATTTTATGCAAACAATCAGTTTAACATAATTTCACCTGAATTTCCTGAGAGGTGGACACAACTGACATTTAAAATCAAAACCTCCCTAAAGGGGCTTCAAAAGAGAAGCTTTTATTCTGAAATGTAAAGAAACAAATTAAATAATTAGAAGTTGTTACATTCCAGAAATAAAGAATACTTGCTGAGATTAATTAAAACTACTGCAGAATCACTACTATGCTCAGTTAGTGTGCGTTTAATACTGCAGAAAGGAATATGTATTTCTTTAATCAGCGAAAACACTGTTTTGTGATACATGCTTTTGACATGGAAGAGTGAATATTAATGCAATTAACCCCCCCTCCACTCCTTCGAACTTTAAAACATTTGTATTATGTTTTTCTACTTCTGTTGTGTCAATTTTCCCCCTATTGTATTTTCTTGTGGACCTGTTTAGAAACTTCTCTTTTCTTGATTGCTTTATGTTGACGTACATGAAATAAATATATTTTTATCCATGATGTGAATAACATCAGAGAGTGTAATAGGCCAGTATGACATATTTTTGCAGAGTAAAAAAAATCTCACATGAATAAATTTTGTATTGTATGACGCGGTCGATGTTATTCAAGGCTGGTTGAGTGTTGAATTGCCTCGCGCCAAAAATCAGTGAAGAGTTAGTAATGTTGGTCGTTCGGGCGATGGCCCAGGGGGCCATGGATGCCTCAGTCAGTTTGCTGATGATGTTATCATGTACTTACTGTTACACTATTTACACCTAATGACGAGACTGTAAGCCGTCTCGTACGCCTGAAATATGTTAGAAAAATTATGGGAGGTACTACAAAGGTTGTAGCGACCTATAATGAATCAACACACATTCAACTTTGTAAAGCAGTTGTGCTTGAATACATGTGAATAATGATGGAAAACGGATCCAGCACTTAATGCCTTCCGGTGACATTAGCGTGAAAAGAAGCATGGTATATGTGGATACACAATAGCGTTAAGCTCTGGTGAGAGTGTGGGTGGCTCTGCCCTCGGTACAGTAAAGAGAGAAAACAAATGCTCCAGATAATTAATTAACCATTGAAGTGAAGTGATTGCGGCCTAAATGATGGTACCGAGGGGGCTCACGGAGCAGGCGACCTACGCCGCCATTCTGGCCCTAGTGCCGAGACAAACTGAACGAGTCACGTTGGTTTCCCTCACAAGAGACGAGAACCGATGTAAAATGCCTAACAGTAAAACATAACAGGAACACTATGTAATATTATTGTAATGGTGAAAAAATTATATAAATTAACTGAAACACATTGGTGACACCCCCATTGATTAACAAATGTGTGTTAAGGTTGATGTTGTGAAGTTGACGGGGAGTCTTACCATACTAAATGACATGTTACAAAGATGGAGGCCTTTATAAGCAATCTCCTTTTTTGAAAATATAATTGCTCTTTTATAATTAAACATTAAATACATTATTACGTTCCTTGTGAAAAGTGTTTGTATTTCACTTCGTGTGATGCATTTGTATTTCACTGGCTACATGTTGCAGATGGCTACCTCATGAAGGGATGGGCGAGTCTAACTGGGCAAAGGGGTGTGGGCTGCCATGCTCGAGTGCTCTTAATACAATAAAACACACCTCTGATTGCAGTTATGAATGGTATGAAGCTACTTGATGTGTTTGGAAAACTGATGCATACTCTGGGTTACAATCTGGGGCACTTATAACTTCAGCTTCCTTCAACCTATAGGCCGGTTTGACGGCACTTGGTGATGCATCATGTCATATGACCCGATGCGAGTTGCTGCAACGAAATGATCAATTGCCAGTACACCCAACGGCTGTGGCTTTGGTGTAGACACCGATTCGGATCGCCTACTAATTGTTGACCTGCACTGCGCACTCTTGACCTGATGTGGTTGGTGCAGCCTGGTGTAGCTGATGCGGTTGATGTAACTGTGGGTCAGAGTGGGCACAAGGAGCTCGTGGATGCGTGGTTCACATCATGTAGTGACATAATATTCAAATTACTTATTTTAGTGATAGTTAATTCAGGTATGCTGTTTTTATTCTGAATGTATGGTGTGTCCATGTTAATTAAAAGAAAAAGGAAAGGGAAGGGTGTGTGGAAAGATTTAGGTGGCTATTGACAACGAGGTTTTGAGAGCCGATGAGGGTGAAGCGAGGTGAGTATGGAGCAGCACGAAAATGCAAGGGCAGGGGAAACGAGAAATACCCGAGAAAACCCGCTGATCAGCGGCATCGTCTGGCACGATTCCCACTTGCAAAAAACTGGGAGTGTGCCCGGCTGGGGATTGAACCTGGTTCGCCTTTGTGGGAGTCGAGTGCCCTAACCGCTCAGTCACTGCGACCCCGAAGGGGTGGGGATTTATCACTACAGGCATTCAGGCTAGATTGCAAGGAGAAGTGTGGATTGGGGGCCCACGCAATACACAAAAGTCTCAAAATTGCTACAGCTGTCTTCTCAGCTGTGACGAAACGCGCACAGAGTGAAGTGAATCCTTACCTGTTCACTGTCCGATAATTAATTTATTGTTGAGGCATTACAAAGTATTGATGAATTTTAAATGAGAAATGCCAACTCAAGTTTTTTCCTAGTCATGAGGCATTCATTATTAAGAGTCCTTCCCATGATTCAATGCTGAATTTTACTGAGAGATACTTGCTAGTTTGTTACAATTGCACCATCTAGTTACTGCATTTCATTAATTGAACCGATTAACATTTTTTTTTTATTTGTTCAACTGTTCACATTGTTTGAGAATTCCCCAATTTCAAATAATATGACTACCTGTCGCTACATGTTGACTGTTGGGTATGACTCGGTACCGAGCACCTACAGCGACGAACAAACTGCATCCTGATTGACCCAGCCAGCATGCATGATGTATCTCGCATGATGTATCGTCACCACAACCCCCCTAATTTTTCTGCCAACACCATGACACCAATCTAACATTCTTTGACCACCTACAAAGAAAAACAAACTAAAAGCATTACTGACTTTAAAAGAATTATGGGCCAAAAACATACCTCTCTACCCCACAAACAGTCAAATGTAGTTAAAATCATAAAACAGAAACACAAAACATGAAATTGCATTATGCTATCATAGCATATATGGTGAGAATTTGTAATACTGCTGTTGGCAGGACTGGCGTGTGTGAAGAAGGCGTCCTGGCAAGGAACATAATATTGGCGACGAGGTTTTTATAAAGTAGTGAGCGGACAGTGGTTACAATGGCATCCTTTGAAAGAATGGACGAGTTCAACGAACATTCAGACAATAATATATCATATTTGAGGCGGTTGCAGCATTATTTTGACGCGAACTCTGTACAAGAGAAAAAGCAAGTCTCAGTGTTGTCTGTAATAGGGAAACACGTTTGGCATCTTGTGTGATTTGGTATCGCCTGAGGAACCAGGTAAAAACTCGTTTGAAGAGTTGGAAGCGATACTTGAGACTCACTATAGTCCAAAGATGCTTCTGATTGCTGAGTGGTGGAAATTTCATGGGCGTGTGCAAAAAGAAAAACAAATCCACAGCTGAATTTTCGGTTATCATTAAACACTTGGCGCAAACATGCACTTTTGGCACTTTTTTGCCAGAGGCATTGCGTGATCGTTTTGTCAGTGGACTACACAGCAAAAACATCCAACAAAAATCATTGAAGCTGAATATAATTTGGAGCAGGCGCATGCTTTGGCGACAATGTTGGAATAAGCAGAAAAACAACAGAAGCTGTTTCAGTGTCTTCAATCGGTATCGAAAGATGTATGAAAGTATCGGTACAAAATAAACAGCCACAAGGAGCAGGATTTTCACGGAGTAGGGGTGGTCAGAGGGAGTGTTTTCGTTGTGGCAATAAGTAACATCTGGCAGCGACATGTCCCTACTCACAATATAAGTGTCATAACAGTTCTAAAGTTGGGCATTTGGCCAGGAAATGTCGTATACAGAAGTTGGCAGCCATGTGTGGGGTAAGGGAACACCAGGCGAGCTGGGTGGGGGATTCATGGGGAGTGATAACAACAGAAATGAACATTTTTATTTGTTTGTCGTGCAGCAACTACAAAGTTTTGCTAAGGTAGGTTACCAGGTGCCTGTAATGGTAGACCACTTGTGATCAGGTAGATGCGAGATCTGCGATTACTTTGTTGTCAAATGAAACCTATCAAGTGTATTGTCCATACACGCAGTTATGTAAATCAGACATCCAACTGCGAACATATTTTGGAGACTTCTTACCTTTGAAAGGGGGGATTAAGGTGGAAGTGTTACACAAGGAACAGAAATAACAACTGCCACTATTGGTGGTGGACTAGGGTCACCAGCGACTATCCTCTTTACTTGGACGGCATTGGCTTGGATATATCCAGTTGGATTGGGGCAGTATCAGTGAAGTGTCGGTGGATCAGGATCAAAGTTCCCGGTGGAACTGGCGCTGGCATCACCAAACCTCCCCACCAGGTGGCCGATACCACTTCTTTCTACTTGCATGTTATCTCCCACAAGCTAGATCTAAATCGGCTCTTTTCTTTCGCAGGGCACCACCGGGAACTTTGAATTTTGAAGTCGGTCATACTGGTCCAAAATGAATTCAAAAACAAACAAAATCTAAATTCTTGCAGCACACACATATATATTCTTTACCGCGCTCGCGCGTGTCCTCTCACGGGTAAAATTTAAGCATGACGGCACACCCTTAGCACATTCTCGGCCCAGTGCGCCCGGGCAGTCATGGACTTAAATTTGGGAAACATCTGGTATCCAGGATTGTTTCCCGCCTCCTCGCCGCCGGGTGCAAAGACCATAGTACGATCCACACTGCAGTCTTTCGTTTCACTCGTCTCATTTACACACACATTCTCACGCACTACCATTCTCAGATCTTCGGTCTTGTCCATTCCTGAAAACTTTTGTCTTCCTTCCATCATCCAAACACGCATTCCGGGGCCATCGCTGGGGGCGTTATCATCGGGGTTCCTGGAACAGAACAAGTCTTATCCAGGAAGTGTCATTATCGGGTAATGTCATATCCGGTGTTTGGTCAAGGAACCGTCAGAGGTGAAGGACTAGTACCTGACCACAGTATACCCCGTGAAGGGCTTACCGTAATCGAAGGTACGCCTCCCTAAGTGCGGACGGCATCCTTGAAGATCGAGGACGGGTATAAAACTTCCCCCCTTCTCCAGAAGCACTCTTTGAGCAGGCTCAAGAGTGCCCCCTTGTTCGTCAGCAGACCCACCTGGTCGACGCTAAGCCTGTCCATGTACTCCATGTGGGGGAAGAGGATCTTCTCACCCACATCCATTGACCTAACTAGCAGGGCTATTGCTGCCATCAGGATCTTTGGTTCTTCCAGTCTTGAGATCTGGACCCCTCGTACGACTTCGTTGTAGAGTTCCCAGGGTTCCTTCAGGTGGGCTCCTGAGGGCCAGGCTTGGATTGAGGCATCGATCATGTTCGTGTTTGAAGGCCAGTCTATGGTGACAGTCCTCTCGGAAGAAGGCACCATCTCTTTTCTCCTTACCTGGGCTCTGAGAAGAGAGACTTCCCTTTCTGCTCTTTCCTGAGTTACTTCTTTCCTATCTCTCTCCTCACCCTTCCGTACTCTTCATCTTTGGTCCCTTAGGAGTTTACCCATGTTGCGAGGAACATGGGCAAAGCCCTCCCTTACGAACAAGACTGGATTCCAGGCACAAGGCAATCCATCATTTGGCCCTTCTGGATTTGTCTTAATCGGTATTGTCGGATCTGGGTTTGGGTCTTCCGGGTCAGCCAGTTGCAAGACTGACCCAGTCAATTTTGGCACCTGTGCCTGCCGCACAATTGGTGCAGTTTCTATCGGTATTTCCTTTTCTTTCGCTGGTGTTGGGGGCATGGGATAACTATCAATTTCTGTTTCAATTAGAAACACTGTTGGAAATAAGTGCTGTTGTGGTTCACCCATTTTGGTTTTCATATGTCTCCGGGTCGTCTCTGCCCACACCCAGTGTCTGGTTCAAGCTCTGGCTTAGCCACCACACATCGAATTCTTCGTTCCTTTTTCCTGCATTAGTCAGGAAATCTAGCACACAAGGCATCAGAATCCTGTCAGAGAGCATTTTCCAGAGGTCGATCTGTCCATGACTGTTCTCAAAAGAGGTCCGAAGATCCTTGATTTTTGGACAGTCATGTAGGAGATGCAAGGAAATGGCAGCCACCCCGCACACCACACAGTCTGGTTCTTGCACCAAGGCCATCGATCACAACTTTGCCTTGATGTTCCCGTGTCCATTCAGGAACTGCGCACTATAATGGCCTATGGAAAGCCACCTAATGCGCAACCACGACCGAACATCGGGAAGGATCTCGTAGGTTAGTCTTCCCTTTTCAGTATTTTCCCCACTGCTCTTGCCAGGCATCCAGTGTTCTTTCCTTCAGTGCCTCGATTTCTTCTGGGGGGGATAGCGTCCACCCATTTCCTTCTACTGATTTCACCTCTCTCTTTTATGAGGAGGTCCAGTGGGATTTATGCGGCGAGTATGTGCAAAGCATCGTTAGAAGTTGTTCTGTAGGCCTTGGTGGTGGCAAGTAACACAGCATGCTGCGCACTTATCACCTTTCTACTAATGTGAACCTTTTCCACCTCCGGGTACCATACGCCTGCACTGCAGCGTATGTCACCACTGCTAGGAAGACTGACCAGTACATCAGCTTCGTGTGGTAGCCTAGTCCCCAGTTTGCAGGTGCAACAGTTCTTAGTCGGTGGAACATTACAGCGGCCTTGTTCACGGCATAGCGAACATGATCATGGAATGCGAGACGGGTTTGTAACACAACTCCCCAGTACTTCATCTCTTGGACGAGTTTTACAACTCGTCCTTCGAAACGAACCACTGACTTTCTCTGGAGGTTTCCTTTCAGTGAGATCCCATTCATTTTCTCTACAGAGAACTTCGACTTGAAGTTCTCTGTCCACGTTGCTATTGCTCTCAGAGCACTTTCCGCCTTCTCCTCCAGCTATCTCCTTGACCATGCTGGTGTTAATAGGAGTCCGTCATTTGCATAACCATAGATCACGCAGCCATCCGGGAGGGTCAGCCGCAGCATTTCTTCGAAGATGATGTTCCACAGAATCGGGCCAAGAACAGATCCCTGTGGACAGCCTTTACTAGGCACCTTGATCTCTCTGTGTTCCCCCAACCAGAGTTCACATGTTCTTTCATTCAGGAAATCCTTGATGAGTCCATACAGGTTCTTGGGGCACTCCAACAAACTCATTTGCCACAAAATTTGCGGCCACCACGCATTATCAAACGCCCCCGAGATATCCAAGGCGATGGCTAACACATAATCCTGTTCATATTGTCTTACTTGATTAACCATGTCGATAATAGCCTTCTCGGTACTTTTTCCCTTGATGAATCCATACTGTCTCGCATGGATTCCTTGAACAATGTCCAGGTACTCCATGAGCCGCCTGTTCACCAGATAAGACTTTCCCCATTAAAGATAGAAATGTAATGGGGAGGTAGGATTTGGCCGTTCTCGGGTTCTTACCAGTGCCTTTAAAGATAAAATTTAACAGCTCTCTTTGCTAGTGAATCAGGGTCAGAAGGAAGTAAATATTTCAGGGTAGGATGTTAAGGAGAAAGTGCTCAAGAGGCTACTTCATAGGTATGCAGAAATATTTAATGGTGCCTTCCGAAAAAATCAAACACTTTGAGGCCAACTTTACAATCAAGGATGGGGTTTCACCAGTTTTTCTCAAGGCAAGATTGGGACAGTATGCACTGAAAGAGAAAGTGGAACAGGAGCAACAGTACTTGGCGCAACAACTAATTTTGGAAAAGGTAAGCTACAGTAATTGAACTAGCCCCCTGGTGGAGGTACCAAAGGCAAATGGCATGGTAAGTTTGTGTGCAGATTTTATGGTTATAGTAAATCAGAGGATTGAGCTGGCATGCCAGCCATTTCCATTATTGATGATATTTTTGTATAATTTTGGCAAATGGTCAAGTGTTTTGTATGCTGGACCTGTCAAACACTTACTAGAAGTTGGTGGTGGGGAAAGAGTCACAAGAGATGGTGACAGTAAATTCTCACAAGGGTTTGTATCGATATCGTAGATTGCCTTTTGGATTGTCATGTGATCCAGCATTTTTTAAGCTGTGACGGAGCAGATTTTGCAGGGCATACCAGGGGTAGTGGCATATTTAGACGATATCCTCATAACAGGTTGTTTAGTAGAGGAGTGTGCAAGAACATGGGGTAAGGGCAAGGAAAGAGAAGCAACATTTTCTAGAAAGTGAGATCTAATTTCTGGGGTATAGTATCAGTGGGGATGGCATTAGGCCGGCTAATGATCTACAAGAGGCTACAAAGGAGGCTCCAACACCAACCACAATCACACAGTCAAAAGCTTATTTACAGTTAATAAATTTCTATGGCACATTTGTCGCAGGTATGTCGACCAAGTTGAAACCACTGTACCACTTGTTGGTGCTAGGAGCTTCATGGAAATGGGTTGTACAGTGCCAGCAGTTGAAGAGAGTAAAGAATGGATTCTCCAGGCTCCAGTGCTAGGACCGTTTGACCTGCTAAAACCATTAATGGTAGCAAGTGATGCCTCTCAATATGGAGTGGGAGCAGTGTCGTCGCACAGGATGCCAGATGGCACAGAACTGCCCATTTTCTTTGCGTCGAAAACTCTATCCAAAGCAGAGCAGGGTTATTGCCAGTTACAGCAGGAGGCTTTGAACATTGTTTTTACAGTGCAGGAGTTCCACAAATACCTATATGGCAACCACTTCACACTGTACACAGATCATAGGCCCTTGACCACCATATACGGACCTAAGAAGGCAGTTCCACCTCTAGCAGTGGCACAGTTGCAGTGGTGGGTTCTTCTCCTATCAACATATTGCCTATTCGCTTGAGGATAGAAAAGGGCAGGACATGGGTAATGCCGATGCGCTATCAAGGTTGCCATTATCTCATGCATCGATCATAGAGCAACCAGTCTTCCTGATTCGGAATTTTCAGAACCTGCTGGTTAAGGCGGAAGAGATAGCAAGGGAGACAGAACAGGACTAAGTACTGAAAACTGTAAAAAAAATTATGCTAGGTATGGGTGGAAAAATAAAGTCAGTGAGCCCAACATCAAACCTTACACAAGCAAGAGGGATGAGTTGGCTGTAGAAGACCATTGTATAATGTGGGGAAACAGGGTAGTAATTCCACAAGGGCTCAGAAAGGGTGTATTGCAGATGTTGCGTGAAGGTCATCCCCTGATGATGCGGATGAAAATGCTGGGGAGAAGTTTTGTGTGGTGGCCTGGAATGGACGATGAGATTGAAAACACGGTGAAGAGGTGCACGACTTGTCCGCTGTCTAGACATAACACGCCTGAAAGGTCAAGGTATCTTGGCCAGACTTCTCGGGTGGGGGAGGGAGTACATGTCGACTTTGCGGAAAAGGAAGGAAAAAGACTATTGGTATTGGTAGATGCCTATTCTAAAAGGGTGAAGGAATGGCCAATGCAGAGCATCACGGCGGAGGAAACAATTGAGAAGCTGCGAACAGCCTTTGCAGCATACGGCTTGCCAGAAATGCTGGTGGCCGATAATGGGCCTCAGTTTGTTCGGAGGAATTTAGGCAGTTTTGCAAGGCAAATGCTATTACACTGCAGCTAGTGCCATCTTTCCACCCACAATCTAACGAAGCAGCGGAGAGAACATTGTAGTCAGTGAAGACAGGACTCTTGAAGCAGGCCTAGGTGAATGGTCCATCATGTAGGGGAGGGGGGACAATATCTTTGCATCATACGATTGATAAGCAGTTGTTTGCTTACCGCAATACACCGCACACGACTACCAGGAAGACCCCAGCAGAAATGTTTTTGAGAAGGAAACCACATACTAGGTTGTTGTTGGCGAGGCCAAATCTACCGGAGTATCATGACGGAGGGAGCAAACTAAGAAGAATTCAAGATGCCCGATTCAGAGTGCAAAACTGCAAGAGCAAGTACCCTTGTGTGAACAGAGGAATTCACCTGGGATAGCACCTAAACAACAAGCAGGCAGGAGTGTGGTGTCTTCAGGGGAAGCAGGAGCAGCATCAGCACCAGAACGGCCAGCATCGGGCGCAGTATCAGTACCAAAGCAGCTAGTGAATGGGGCAGCGCCATCGGCACCAGAGCGACTAGAGACTGAACCGGAGGGCCAGGCAGCAGGAAAGCCACGGGGAGCAGCAGGCGTGAATTTGGTTGGGAAGCCACTGCTCCTTTTGGACTGGCAACTCAAAGGTGCAGTGAAAGGTTGAAGCGTCCCCCAATGCGATGGAAGTGGTAAGACATGAAGTTTATTTTTTTTTTGTTGTTTGACCTGTGTTGGTTTGGGTCATTTGGGTCAGCACAACTACTGTAAATACTGAACTTAGGAGGGAGAAGTGTAGTGTATATAGTGAGAATTTGTAATGCTGCGGTTGGTAGGACTTGCGAGTGTGAAGATGGCATCCAGGCAAGGAACATAATACCTACCTACATTGTTGAATTAATATATAGTGCATCATTACACCAAATGGCCTATTTCACAAGTATAGACATAATATACATTTCAATTTACATAAATCATACTTGAAAATTATTACTTATATCCTATGTAAGCCTAACAATTTGGTACATGCAACATTTGCAATATCTTTTGGAATAATTGCTTAGTTCTTCAGTGTTATATATAATTTTTTTTTTCACAAATGAAAAATATAGAAATTAACTAGTGAACTTAGTGTCTGGCAACGTCACAGGGGAATACTGAAGGACTGTTTTGTAGCAAAAACTTTTGGGAATATTTAACAAGTTAGACAGTTGTGTACATTTTTTTTTAAAGCAAATGGTAATAAAGAAATATGTGCAATGTTACGCTGCATTAGACTGCAGTGTTTAAAAAACAATAATAATGTAATTTCTCGCAAGTCTGATATTAGGTGCGTATATAACAATATAAATTTATATGCATTTATAAACATATTTGTGTATTTATAACTATGCATTTATGTATATAAATATATATATATGTACACTACATGAAGCAAAAAAGTCCCAACCCAGTGGGTCCTCGGCTGGGGGGAGGGGGAGTGGAAGTAATCCAAAATTCCCACCACTGATTTGTATTTAAATTTTCCACCAAAGTAGTGCTACCGGCCACCATTTTGGTTTGGTTCGTGACAAATCTCTTAAGTCACTGTGATCGCAGTAGTTGCTCGGTCAAATATTATAACATACAATATACTGATATAGTAACACCTTATGTCTTATTTATCTTTGCGCGAGATGTAGATCTGATCTCGAGTGACGTTGCATGGAGCTACACGTGTGTGTGGCACTGCTCAGAGAAACCTGGCTTAACACGAGTGAAAACTGAACAACTCATGGTCTTTGACCTATCACCCAAAGTGCCCTCACTGTGCGACATACCTAAGTGTGACACAACCGGAGTGGAACTGGACTCGTGTGTGACTTGCCATGCCAAACGACTCTCGTTGCGCGCACGCCTAGGAACTGGTTACATTTAAGAATAAATTTAAGTGTGTTTAGCGTGTACTCGGGACCGCGGCACTCTGCATATCCCCACCGGAGGCGAGACCATTCCGACGATGATGTCGCCGAACAGCCGCAATACTACTTCCGCGCTACCATGCCGCGAGGCGACGAGTACATGGGGTGAGGCCCGAGGAGCATCCACGGTCAGGACAGGGTGTGCAACGAGACTAAATCAGGTGAGACCCCCTACCCCCTTTTTCACAATTCATAATGCTTCCGGAGTGCTCAGGGAACAGTGTGGAAGATGTGGATATATTCCTCACACAGTGCGGTGACAAATTGAACAGGTATGGTGCACCACCCGAGGAATGGGCTAGTGCGAAACTGCATGATGCAGCACGGGAATGGTGGTCACACTGGCGACGCATGGACTCGACCTGGATGGGCTTTACAGGGGATTGAGGAATCGGTTTTGAGATGCCGACGCCCGTGCAGACTGTTATACCTAGTTTTATGGCAACAAACAGCGAGAAGACGAGTCATTGGAACACTTCATTGCTAGGAAATTCCAGCTGTTCGGACGCATGTTACCACATGCACCCATCCACGAAGCCCTTCTGGACATCACCAGAAGGCTGCACGAGCCCATGCAGCCATTCCTACCTACAACCACCGGAGAAGCAGTGGAGGACTACGTGAAGAGGGCGGTAGTGGCCGATGCGGACTTAACATATGTGACACGCTCCCTAGAGAATCCAGTCCAAGCAGAGCAAACATAACCCAGACATGCCAACTGCAGCCAGATCTGTCTACCCACCAGCGATTGACAACGAGGTGGAAAGGCCCAGCTGAGCCATCAGGCAGTGCGAGATGACCAGGGTAACCCAAGACGGGAGACAGCTCGACCGCCTCCAGGCCACACCTGTCCAATACCAACCCACCATTGACACTACGACTGCTCTGCTAAAAATGCACCCGCCCCATTGTCGGAAAACCGGAACTGAGGGGAGACTTGCCTAATGCCAGCCTCCCCACATACTGACGCGGTCGGTTACCAGAGTTGGAATGTAATGATTATGGATTTGCCCGGCGCCACAGCTCCGCGGTGAGCTGATGAGATTTTTGGGTCGTTCGGCCGACGGCCCAGGGGTTCTCTGGTAACACACCGTCAGATATTATGAAATTGCGAGCTGTATGGCCGCTGCGCACGCCTGAATTAATAACGCACTCAAGTTTTATATGTATATAATTATTTTATTGAACTCTTTGATCAACACGTGGTGACCGCATGGTCATATAAACACACTGCTGGATTATAATTACTTAAGGTGCGTGACGCTGCTCTCTCCTCGGTGAGATGTAACATAAAAATACTAGTTGCTTCGTGAATGATATGATGATGCGATTGCTGAGTGAGGTTGCAGCCTGAGAGGCTGGTATCGAGGTTCTTGTGAAACGAGAGACTTACCACATCCGCTCGCGCCGAAGTTATGTTGCCTACTAGGCTGCGCAATGCATCGGCTCGCACGGCCGACACCTGGCGGTGGAGAGATGAAACAAATGCGACTTAAAATGCTAATGAGATGTAAACATGATATACCTTATATAAACATAATTAAACACAATTTATATAATGAAACACAATTACCCTTGTACTTATATTTAATATTAATATAATGATGTTTTATTATGTAAGTATTGACTCGTAGCAANATAATAAAACACCATTATATTAATATTAAATATAAGTATTGACTCGTAGCAGCCACTGCATTGCCAACTTGAAAATGTCACATGTCCCTGGCTGGCTATGTATGTGATGACTGTTTTGACACACGATAATTATGGTATACATCAATACTGAATAAATACTAAACACTAATGCACTCGTGCCCACAAGCCTGTCGGTGTGGTGCGTCTGGTGTGGGCACACTGCGGCAGTCAGTGGGCAAAAGGACTCGTGAACGTGCGGTTCACGTCGAGACAAACGCCTGATGTGACCTGCAACCGCCTGTTTGCCATGCAAGTATCAACGCGGCCAACCGCCTGTTACATATCCCCGTGCAAGTGAATCAGTAAACATAATCTGCTCTGGTAGACACCGCAGTCAGTCACGCCTTTGTGCAGCCCACCCTAGTACAGCCGATGGACATCTGATGCGAACCAGTTATTCTGCACCTCGCCCCACACGACGGCACTGGGACCACCCTGGTCACAGCCGACATAGCCTTCCAGCTCTAGCAGACCGAAGTGGAAGTGGTGCTGGGCCAGCCATGACCGGAGGCACAGGAGGCGGTGATAGAGGTGACCACAAGGCGACTGCACATCGGCACCAGGGGAGAGGCGCACTGTCTATGCCATTAACACGCCAGTAAACCAGGTAAGCAAGTCCATCTGCCTTAATGATCTTGCTAATGGTGTACCGACTTAGTACCGAGAGGCTGAGCAGCATGTGTTAACTGAACATCAGGACGTGTTTGCCTTTTCTGACCTGCTCCACTCAACTATAGCCGAACACAATATCCCTACCACGGACAGTGACCCGGTGTACACTGACCCGCGTGGATATGACTTTGAAGAACAGCATGTGATCCATCAACAGGTAGAAGAAATGTTAAGCGAGGGAACTATAGAGCCATCCGATAGTAGGTATAACTCGTGCATAGTACTAGTACCAAAGAAAGATGGCGGAACACTTCGCTGTGTGTACTTCAGGCCATTGAACTTTGTGATGAACAGCATCCTACCCTCGCAGATCAGTGTAGACGACATGCTAGTCAGCCTGCAGGATGTGCAAGTGTTCACTACGGTAGACCTCCGCATAGGAAATTGGCCAGCTGATAGGGAGAAAACTGCATTTACCACCTTGGATGGCCAACGGTTCTTGTTTCGAGCCATGCCATTTGGCTTCAAATGTGCGCAGTCTACATTCCAGTATATGATGTCCAGAGTACTCGCAGGGTTCATAGACAAATTCATAACCGCATATTTGGACGACATAATCTGGTCTAGGGCAAGTATTGGAGAGATTAGCCACTCGCCATCTTGTGGTATCACCAGAAAAATGTTACAGGGGAGACTTTCTGGGTCACGTGGTTTCTGCAGAGGACAATTACGCGCATCTAACCCACTTGCAAAAAATATGAGGCAGAACCACCTGCCACGGACAAGCACCTACAAAAGTTTGTGTACGCAAACTGGTTGCATAAATACATACCACTGTCTTCGAAAATAGCCGCCTGAATACAAGTTCCGCTAGACTGAAAAAGCGCAACAGTCGTTCGAGGCCCTGAAGGACCAATTCTGGAAGTGTCTCATCCTGTCACGAGTGGACCCCTCACGACGCGTACACTTACAGATTGATGCCAGTATGCTAGGTGCGGGAGTGGTGCTGTGCCAGCTGGATAACCATGGTAACAAACTCATTGTTTGCTATGGGAGTGCCAAATTCGGAGAGATGGAACAACATTACCATTCCAGCTAATATCTAGCTATCGTGTGGGCTGTGCGCTGGTACAGACCACACCTAGGATGGCAGTTCACCCTGTGAACTGATAAGTGCAACATGGCTTGACAGCATGCAGGGCCGCAGGGGATAACTAGTTAGGTGGGCACTACTGTTTGACTTTGTGGAGGAGCATGTGCCAGGAAGGGAAAATGAACTGGCGGACATGTTATCCTGTGACCCAGATGAGCGCGAGGTGCTGCGGGATGTAACTGACAGTGATGTTATGTTCCCGCCTGAATGGCAAGACCACCTGCTGCACACGAGTCAAGGGAAAACCGAAACGGATCCCCTTCCCCTCCAGAGCTCAATACACACCACCCCCACCATGCAAGCGGCACTCTAACGCCATTTACACGCAGCTCAAATTATTTCACCAACAGCAGACAAGCTCACTAAACAATGCACCACAGGGGCAAAGGAAAATATGCATGTGGTAGATGGGGTGATTCAGATCCGCCTACCGTGTCTTAACAGATGAAAACTGTGTGTGTCGCTGGAAGCAAGGGAAAGTGTTCTGCTTCTCACATGACCACGTACACGGTCACCCTACGGCCGAGCAGAAACGGAGCCACTTAGCGGAACATTCACTGGTTACGACTAATCGCAGATACCCGGCGGTATGCGCGTGCATGCAGAAACTACCAATCGAAAAAAACTGAGTGGTAATGGCATAGAGCAGCAAGTTCCCAGTGCACCCACGGAACAGTTTAAGAGCATTTCGCTGAATACCATGGACACCTCACAGAAAGTGGTTTCTCATTTTGGTGGCAGGCTTGTTTAGCCAGAGGGTGGAAGTTTAAGTGGCGAGCAATGTAGGTGCAATAACCATCTATGCCATACTGCAGTCAGAATTTTCCCATGGTGGGGGTTCCCAGAAACGGTACTCACTGATAATGGTAGCCAGTTCAGGGGCAGACATTGGAAACAATGGTGTCGGCAGACATTGGAAACAATGGTGTCGGCAGACAGGAGTGATGTCTCATACCAGCCCGGTGTATCACCCTTGCGCCAACCCCACCGTGAGCTTAAGGTGCAATTGTTGCTTCAGGTGGGCGACGATCATGAGCAGTGGAACACCCATCTAGCCGACTCACTGTTTTGTCTAAGATGCTGAATGAACACAGCTACAGGAGAAACTACAGCCGCTCTGGCTCAGGGTTGAGGACTGCTGAGGCCAGGGGAGATGTCACCTGACCGCGATAGTAAGGATACTCCAGACCCGCACCAGAAACATGCACTCCGGGTGCAAAAGCAGGAGGCCGCACGATGGCATCAGGAGCAGTATCTACAAGAAATTACCCCGGAGACAACACGATCCCCAGTCCAGCTCCGTCCATGCGAGGTGGTGTATGTACGCAACCACCCCCTCTCAGATACCAAATGGCCCATGGACGATTTGGCACCGCTGTGGGCGCACCACCTACACCATACGGGGAGCAGAGCATCCTGATATAAAGGTACACAGAGATGACAACCGGTGGGCAGACATCAACCCATATGTGGAAGCACCAGGAGAGCACCCACCTCTCGACTACAACCAAGGAGGCGAGGCCAAGACACCGACCACGGGGAGAAGCAGCCCCAAACACCCCCCACATGGAGTTTGAGCAGGTCTGGGATTGGCTCTTCCCACCGACGCTGCACGCCATGACGCTTCTCACATTGTGGCTGATCGTCGAGGAGCCAGCGGAAAGTACCGCTGGTGATTTACTGCCCCCGACACGGAGGTATTGGAACCCAGCGGTATCGCTACAGGACTCAGACTTCACCATGATGGAGGAGCCACCTGAGTGGACACCTGGACGCCCGGAGTGTTTCCTATAAACAAAATTTAATTAAAATTAAAAAAAAAAAAAAAAAAAAAAAAAAAATCCTACTGAAGTGGTTTAAACAGTGGCCTCACATACACCAATCATTATTATTTTTTTTTTCAAACTGTTGAGTATTGAATATTGGTAAAAGTATCTAGTGTCAAAATGCTCTGTTCTAGAATCAATTAGGGTATCAGCCCGTCACTAAATGGAACTGAGGAAATTCATTGCACAGCTGGCAAGCACACAAACATACATGGCCTCTGTAATAAGTCATGTTACCTGACTGGAGTGGAGTGGAAAGGAAGAGTGGAGATAAATTTGGGTGGCTAATAAAATCAAGGTATGAAGAGCCGATGAGGGTGAAGCAAGATACTTATGGAGCAGCACCAGAATGCATGGGTGGAGGAAATGGGAGATCCCTGAGGAAACCCACCAGCATTGCCCAGCACAATTCCTATGTGCGTAAGTCTGGGAGCGACCCCAGAAGGATTCTAATCCAGTTAGCCTTGATGGAAGGCAAGCGCCCTTGCCACTGTGCTTCCAATTTACCTTACTGACCAGGAAAATGTGATAACAGGGTTCTACATCAATTATGAAATTAATGTAGAAACTAAGTTTCTTGAAAATCAATTTTTATTATCAGAGAAAACTGAACACTTAATACACACGTCAGGCTCAAGAGTAACAATAAGAGTGTATGAAAATACTTATTTACACAACAAGCAGTGGAATGCATGCTCGCAGCATTCCACTTAACACGCAAGCACAATGCACACTGGTAACACACAACACTGAATATTAAATGCTTTGACTGAAATTTCATGTTCACATGAAAGTCGATTGCATCAAAATACTGCTGGAAAATATCTTTGTATACACGAGTACTTGAAAAGGTGTCGAGAGGGTGTGAAAGCCACGGCTGTATCTGTGGGACCCATAGAAGCCAAGAAATATATTTAGAAAAATTTAAAAACAAAAATTATGTTCTTATTTTTAATTCTAAGGAATAAAGGACTTATTAAACTGTTTAAATAAAATTTACATTCAAATATAAAACTGCATTCTTTTGAAATAATAAATTTACAAAATTAGTTTAAAGTGATCTCTGGGGCCCACCATAGCTCTCAATGACCCCATACACTCCAAATATCTCTGCAGAGAAAATATACTGTGCAAGCTACTTTTCCATAATCGCGTAGCATCAACACTTGTGCTCAGACATATTACATTATTGCGCACTTAGTGAAAAGTGAACTTAAAAAAATGTGATAGCCATGATAAAAGAAACTCCACTTAAGAATGTGCGACAATAATGATGTAATGCCAAACAAGTCCAAACGTGTTCAGAAGCAATCATAAAAAAAAATATGACAAACCAAATCTTAGATAATGGTTTCAACCAACATTGTAAGCAAATATTATGTCGTGGATAAAATCTTGTGCTGGAATGACATGTAAAAATTTACGACAGAAATAGTAGCTCAACAGAAATATGTAGATCACTCTGGTAGAAATTTGCTCTCACAGTTGGCGATAACTACAAACTACAGTATTCTGTACAATTACCTTCCATTACATTTTAAAATACAACCAATCACTATAGTGTTAATTTATGTCCGATTCCTCCAACTGTTGAAATTAGGCAATACAGTATTTTGCCAAATTTTGCAGCAATGTAATAGGCACTATATTACAATGAGTTTGTGGAAAAATATAAAAATATATATAAGTGGAATGAATAGTTTAGTGCATTTTGGACAAACGTATTCAAGCCATTATGCTAACATGCATATGCTGCCGATCAACTGTGTCTCGCAATAGCTGAAACATATTTTCTGTCTAAACCCCCATATCTAAGCTCAATCTTAAGAATGGCCTGGACAGTGAAGTAAACAGCTGATATCTTTACTGACCAACTTTGTATGTCAACTATAGTGAGTGCATAAAGCAATTTTTTTTTTATGAAAGTTTTTTGCAACTAACCATAAGAAACAACAGTATGCATCTCATGTTTGCTATCATTTTAACGAAATTCTGGAATCTTCACTTATTTTTCAATAATAAGTATTATAAAACTTTGGTATGGTTTACTTTTCTAATGATTAAACTTTTTCAATACCCTCATGTTGAAAAATTAACTACCACAAGATAGTATGATATTTACAACTTTTCATAGACTGTATCTGACATTAATATGAGCTACATATCCCACATCAAACACATTTACAGTACAAAATACATCTCTAGTAGATATGTGATAACGTTATGTGAACAGAACTGGTCAATATAGGGACTGGCTTCCAATGCTTCAAAATGCCTGCACAACGAGAAAACTTACAAATTCCTTTTCAAATTAAGTGTAACTATAAATGCTTATTAACACTAAATAAAATCAATGTAAAATGAGTGATTTGTTATTAAAAAAAAAAAGTACAAGCTTAAGTAATGAAACGCCAGTGTATCTATGGTTCAGGACTTCTGTGGACTGAGTAAGTACGACAAACTAAATTTGCACAGATGCAGCATAGAGCAATAACTGCCCCTGCACACATGCCAGTCAATACAGCTGGAATTAAATATACCCGATGCCAGTGGTTGCAAGTTTCCCCTGCCTAGGAACTTTTTTCCCCGTTCACAGTTGGGGAAACACGAAAAAAATTTTTTTGCATTGTCATTCGGGCATAATTGGCATCCGCCGAGTCTGCTCCGGCTAACAGCCATTCATTTCTTGCCAGACTGTGCGCAAGCACACTGCATCCATGCTTCCTTGATTGTGCGTTGTTTACATTTCGCCCTTGGAAATGGACGAGGCATGTGTTTCACCAACTGCTGAAGTGGTGTATTAGCAATTATTAAGTGGACAACTACATATTTTCAGCAGACAAATTGAGATTTTAACAATAAAACTTATTAAATATGCGCACTATTTGAAAAATCTTTTGGCACATTTTTGCTAGCAAAGAGACGTGGCATTGAATATGGTACGGATAAATACGGTTATTGACTGAAGTGTGATGAAGATAATATTGTGTTAACATATTTTTATTTGATTTCAAAAACTTGTTTTAAATCATCACATGGTTTTCTTTCAGTGTGGTGTTAAAGTCTAATATTTATGTTTACGCAAGGTGTTTGTAACGTTCACAGCCTAACGATATTTGAGTTTCCTGCAGTGGGCATGTTGCGACCACCACTAGTTGCCTCACCTCGACAGAGAAACAAGACACGCGTGTTCAAGAGAAACTTCACTTCAACTAATGCAGCACAAATTTTAATGAATCCTCATCACTGATTATCAGGTAAATATTGTACACAAGTTTTTTGCACGGTAGCCAAGATATTTACATATTCTGCTGAATCACAGCAGCCACGTTGTGGAAAGTTATATGGGTGTACTGCACCAGCACAGCAAGTGCAATTCAACTTGCACCAAGTTATCTGCTTGGCGCAGATTTCTCTACTCTTTGTGTTGGTCATGTGACCGCTTTGCTTCTTTATATTTAATTCCGCAATAGTGCAGTACGGGTGCACATTTTGCATTGCACCCCCTGGAAACATGATTGAAGGACAATTAGTCCTCATGAAGGACCCTAACCTGCCTCCTCTACGCTGGTGCTTGGCCAGAATTGTCAAGGTGTTTCCTGGCAATGATGGAGTAGTACGAGTGGCTGAAGTGCAATGGTACTCTCATTCGGCCTGTAGTGAAATTGTGCGCTCTCCCCACTCAGGAACCAAGAACAGATGGAGATGGAGATGTAGATGTGGACATTTACATATCGTAAATATTGTTCAGTTTGTGATGAATAAGGTATTAGTGTTGTGTTACGTTGAACTGCAAACACTTCAAGGTGGGCAGGATGTCCGAGCCAGGTTGCTTTTCTAGTTAGTGTTTCAAACTTTCCATCCTCAGTGCTGGAGCTACGGTGACGCCCAAGCTGGCGCCATTTTGGTTTTCTACCAGTTGTTCGCATGGTGTGACCGTTTTAAATCGTTACCAGGAATTTTTGGTAAAATAATGTATTTAATCCACTCTTTCATACCCCGAGCCCAGACAATTAGTATTTAATGCAATATAAGGAAGTATTCTCAAATGCCTGTTTGGATCAGCCACAAGTTCAAACTAACAGAAATTTACTGCAGCAAGAATTTTACACTTTAGAATCCATATTCAAAAAGTGCAGACAGTTTCTTTAAACATGTGAAAGACATACCTCTAAGCACACACACACACACACAATTAAATAACAGATGACCGGTATATTCTAAATGACAAACTGCTAATTTTCGAATGCACCACACTGTTCAATAAAGCATTGTCCAATACTGGCAGGTAGCAGCTTCACATAGACCATTTTACATACTTCCTATTGCACACACTCAACCCAAGACATGCTGTCATAAGAGTCTTAATGACTTGCTAGAGAACAAGATCACACCTCAGCATACAAGCTAAACATTTACTACACTGACAATTCTGCTGCAGCGGTTGCCACCAAAGTACCGACACTGCATGGTTGCTGGCCACCAAACATTTTATATTTGTGTGAAATATTGTTCAACTTCTAGATGTTGCAAGTACTATTTCTTCGCATAAAAATTTTACACAATGGTTTGTCAAAATCACAATTTTAGTGTTTTGGGACATACAAATAAAAACTCAGTCACCAAAATGAGATATTACATATTAAAATTAGATAGCATGAGTAACCTTAAAAAAAACTTTACAATCATATTATGAAATGTTTTAACAATTTTCAAACATTTCTTAAAATAAGGACATTTTTGCATACCATATTGCAGTCTATGATTTTTTTTGTAAAATATATTTTACCAAGCATATCTTAAAATACCGTAAATTAAGATTCTTTCAGCCACCTTAATTAAAAATTAATTGTTTTTATGCGAGGAAAGAGTACTTGTAAGTAATGTCTACAAGTTGAACAGTTTTAGATATATAATAATATTTTGATGATCAGTATTATTAAGTGCTCTGTGCAGACAACTATGAAATTCTACACAGAGAACAGATTCTGCATCAGGTGGCAGAGTTTACTAGCATTCCATCATGCATTGCAGCCGGCATCTTCACAGGGTTCATACACACATTAAGAGAAATTTTTCTTGAGCGTTTCCAGCTTTTAAAGAACACTTGGTCTTTCATTTTGAAATTGAACTATCGCAGACATCTTTAAAATACACTATACACAGTATTTTCTTAATAACATTAAATCTTTTCAAATTACTTATTATACCTTTATTCCAACACAAACTCTGTGGTAACCTGGTCATGATTGGCTACACACGGCACGCGCGCAGGAATTATAGGAGACTGTCCAACTTTCTTTGCAAGTCTAGTGTGCACTTTTCCCATGCATGTGTTACACATGATTGCAGCAAGGACCATTCAAAAACCCTTGTATCTCACATTCTGTGCAGGTTTTATTTCCTGTGCTGAATAAACAGTCTCTCAGGATTTAGTCGGTACGTACAGGAACGTGCAGCGAACCAGCCTCCTACTGTGTGAGCAGTCAGAAACATTGCAAAGAAAACTTCCAACCCATTAATATAAATTCCATGGCAAATTCAAATTTTTTTTAAAAGTAATTCCAGGGCATTTCCAGTACTAGACGTCATTTTGCAAAATTACAAGTTATCCAGGAAGCGTATGAACCCTGCCTCAGAGTTGAAATTCAACTTAGGGCCAGGTGAAGAGAGGGCTACTAACTGAAAGTAATGAATTCTATGAATAAGCCGTCACTTCCCCTTTTCAACCTTGAAGATGCCTGCTGCAATGCATGGTGAAGCATCTGTAAACTCTACCTAGACATGGCTCATTCTCCAAGGCTAAGGTAAAGGTTGTTTGTTGGTAAAGTAAGCACTTCTTAAAAATAAGTTTGAAAAAAATCACCACGCTTAATCACAAAAATAAGGGTAGCTCACATTTTCAACCTTTTTCAACTTCGCCTACAAGAATAATTATTTTCCCAACAAATTAATTATTTTTACTGGGTTTTTATATTTAATCTTAAACAAATGCTAATCATGTCTTGTCCATGGATGCCAACGACAAAAATCAAAACACATTTTCAGTGGAGAAAACTTTGTGGTTAATGTAATCTTTAATTGTAATGATCCATGCTGTAAAATATCTTGGCAAAACTAACGAGATAAAATAAATTTGGGTAAAACAGAATATCTACATATTAACACCTCTAAAATTTATCAAAACAGTAAGACAGTTGTACAATCTTTTTTAATAGAACAAATTTTTTTAATGCCTTGCGATAAGATGAAATAACTATTGGCCATTTGCTGCTACCCAATCATAAAACATGATCTCTAATTTCATTGTTGGCAAGAATACAACCACTTTGGCAAGTAATAACTGGAAAAAGTCTGTCTTATTCAAGTGAACAGAGGATTAGTGAGGTTTGCAAGTTAAGTATTCTGAGCATTCTCAGTTATGTGCATAAGTGTTCTGCATTGAAATAAATTACCTTCCATGGCAATACATAACACCCATTCTTGCAAATAACACTTTTAAAAATATGTATGAATTAAAAAAATTACAGGTATCAGCCTCCTCAAAACACGAAAACAGTAGTTACTGTATTCACATTAAAATATATGCTATAAGACTATCGTGATATGCACAAACCTTCATATGACCTACACATAAGAGACAGTACTGTCCCATGCCATTTAATATGATATAAAGCTTTATAGCTGCAATGCATATGTTCCTACAACGCAACATAAGACTGTCCGTCTCTGACCTACAAGTATGACAAAGTGTAACACACACAGATAAACTGAACAAAGTATTAAGGCGATCACCTACCTGATGCTTGAACTGCATTGCAGCATGTTTGAAAAAAATTACCAGACGAGGACTGAACAGTACTTTCAAGACATCACGCAGGCTTTTTGGAGATAATTATCCCGCTGCTGTAACTCTAAACAAACTACTTGGACACACCTGAAACTACGAGTAGAGCCAAATTTGGGCGGCTCTTAAAATCAAGATCTTGAGAGCAGATGAGGGTGAAGTGAGGCAAGTATGGAGCAGCACAAGAATGCTAGGATGGAGGCAGTAGGAAAGCCTTGAGGAAACCTACCGGCCAACAGCATTATCCAGCATGATTCCCACATTCAAAAATCCAGAGCGACCTCGCCGGGAATTGAACCCATTGTCTTGGTGGGAGGAGAGTAGTCTGACCACTAAAGCCCTGATACTACAATAGGAACATGCATTGATCCTTGCTGTACATTTTCCTCCCAATCAGATGACAGAGTCACAGCTGAAGTCCCATAGCTACAAAGAATGAGAACATTACAAGAGTTCAGAGCTTTGCACTTAGTGGCAATAGGGCACTTATGCATGTTGCAATGTAGCCCTTATCGCTTCTGCACTTTTAGGCATCAAACATGAAAAAAGCTCCAGGTATGTGATCACCTTAACTGGGAAAAAAAAACAACATAGTGATTGCAATATTCAGTACACTGAAACAAAATTGAAAAATTACAACTTTAATTTTTATTTCGGTAAGAAATTTAGTTGCTGAAAGTTGTAATGAAATGAAAATTATAGATTTTTTTGAATATTCAGGTGTTTAATTAATGTTCATTCAGTGTTCCAGCAAACAAAATTGTCTGTAAAAAAGCATCTTAATGGAAATTTCAATTTAGGCAAGAACCCCTGTGGTTAAATATTGCATATCCTACATTTTTTGGTTTAGTTTTACTACAAATTTGACAATTTGAATAACTTGCAAAAATTTTATGAACTTTGTTAATTTTTCATTAAAGTTAAAATCTTATTAAACTTATTTTTCATTTCTGTTTAAAGTTTATAACACTTTCATTTTCGTTTCGTGAGTAAAACATCACATTCGTACAACCCTGTAAACACGAACTTGCAAGTTTCAGACTGCAGGACCACCTGTCAAGACAGACACGTCAAACACAAAGGTAACCCCTCAGTGCTGGTGGAATGGCAACAGATAACACAGCTTAGATGGCCACTCGACCTACTTCACATACACACATCAAATAAAACACTACTATATGCACTTATCTATATACAAGAATACATGCGAATTTTTGGTATGTTTAAATACTTGGTACATGTGGGCCTTGTTCCAATTGGTACTTTTTGCGCTTACAAGATGTCACATGGCCCAAGATTTCATCTGCAACACCAAACTTTGTATCATTGTAATTTGAGTGTTACTTCAAACCCGACAAATCACCGTACTTTGTTTTGTCAACACAAGTCTCATCGTTTTGCACTACGGATAACAACACTGCATGATAAACTAAACGTGGTATTTGGAATGAAATCTTGGAACTTAAACATGCTAAGACAATCGGAACCAATCTAATATAACTTACGAAACAGAAGAACACTTTACAAACAAGCAAGAAATGCAGACATCGCAAAGAGAAAAAAAATGACCTCTTTACTAACTAACATTTTTTACATACAGTACACTGTACAAAAGATACATACTGACGAGACTAAAATAAAACTTTTCAAGCCAGCACAATGATTCACCGACATGTTAATAATTCTTTGTACTCATTATTACATTTCAAACGTTAAAAAAAATTTGGCTTGAAAACTTAAAAACTATTTATGTACTAAGTTAACTTAGAATTATGAGTATCATTAGTAAATAACTTTACAAATGTGATCCAATGGAATATCTTATGATGTACTAGGAGGCCAGAGACTGGTGTACTGTGTTTAACTGCAATGATACCAAAATTGCCTTTGGTTTCTCAGAACAATGAAATAACACAGTTCATAACTGAATTTCTTATGACAGCGAAAAATGAAGGAACATGGCAAGAAATTTAAACGTAATTGAAGTAATACAAAGACCAAAATAATTCCTCTTGGTGATGAAAAATTCTGACTTATTAACAGGGAAAACAACTTTTAAGGGTCACATTACATGTTTATAACAGACAATGTAAATTTTTTTTAAGCATAATAAGCAGGAACACATTGTAACAGGTAACTTCTTAACATGGTTTTACTGTTTTATAAATAAACAGTTTAGATTTATATTTCCCAAAACAAATCTAATCAGTATACTTATTTTTAAAATAATTTACTCAGGGCACTTAATGTAAAAAAATTCATCAATCATTAGCAGGCATTAAAAAAATATTAACTATTCACACTCTTGCAACCAGAATTCCGAGAGTTTCTAATCTGAAAGGTAACAATACTTTTTGCAAAATGTTTAATAAGCTCGCAAAACAGTTTCTAAAACATAATTTTATATACACGTGAAAGTGCAAAATTATCATAGCTATTTGAAGCCATTTTAATCCTGACCATGTCAAAAACATTCGACTTTTATCCGGGAATTTGTTTTCTACCACATAGTAACTTACATAGGCTTTGTCAGCACATTTTGTAACTCATCGCTACAAGTTCCGTGGAAGAATCAGTATCTACTTCCCACAAATTGCTGACGCTAGCTTTAAAATCGCAAGATGCAACCACAACCTTTCATATAGGATAGGTTATGAACATAAAGGCAATACTACAGTCTCGGTGCGAAATTGAGGACAACTGCTCATGGGGCTGCTGCCACACAACATAACATGAGAAGGCCGCTTGCGCATTGCTCACCGACAGCATTGGGAGGATTGAATTTTTACATTTTATTACACTGCATTCTAAGCCAGCCAATTGCAAGTCTGCAACTACGGGAGTCTGTGCAAAACCAACTCTTCACAGGAAGTCTCTTTCATTTCAAATGTCCGTTAAATTAAGCCCAAGATTAGTTTTTTTGCCTAAATCTTAAATGTAAATATACAAATATTTTCTTGCGAAAACAAATTTTAACGTGTAAGTAAAAATAAGCATGTCCATCACATCAGGTCAGGCAACACAGTTTTTGAGTATCTGCAACCCATGAAAAGCCTCCAATTTTTTCATGTTAGTACCAAATTGGTCGCATAAGAGTTTCCTTAATGTGGTTGTAAACAGAATTTTTTCAGACACTAACCGTAGTGTTTCCATTAAAAAATTATAGTACCACACCCTAAACAGCTACTCTGCTCATTAAGTGTACTTTTTCACATTTTACGCAACGGAAAGCAGTCAAGAGTATTACATGGTTTTATTTCTCTAAAACTTAATGCTACTATCAGATTTTTAGTGCGGCAGCTGGCCAACAACTCTGGAGAAAGAACACACATTCCGCAGAGTAAATACGGCATCTTGCTAGCATCGTAAGTTAATTTGCAAATTACAAATATTACGTATCAGTTAAATAGCGGAACCTTTTGGGTGGGTAAGACACTTGGTCAGCTCTTTACATCGATATCTTGAGAGCTGATGAGGGGGTGAAGCGAGGAGAGTATGGAGCAGCGCCAAAATGCAAAGGCGGGGGAAACCGGAGAACCCCGAAAAAACCTGCCGACCACCAGCATTGTCCAGCAAGATTCCCACATGCAAAAATCCAGGGCAGGCGTGACCCCAGTTCACCTTGGTGGGAGGGCAGTAGTCAAACCACTACACCACCACGGCCCCCCAAAACCTTCAGAGGCAATCTAAATATTACTGGCTGCATTCCTGCAACATGTATGTTTTGCGAGCATATAATAAAACTTTGATTAGAAATGTATTCTTAATCTGCACGACAATGAATGTGGGGACAAACATTCTTCACTTCACAATTTATTAGTGTTATATGATCTATTTCACGATTTGTAGTTCAGTAATATTTCCAATGAGGTGCCAATTGCAATGCGGTTTGTGGAGACTGTTCTAGTGTTTTATTAGTTCTCCCATTGGGGAAAATGCAGCTGTTCAACCTTTCAGAATCTCACAATCTGTCACCACTGTTGCCATAAGCATTAATAGTTATAATATTCAAAACTTGCAATACACGTACATATCTTACTGATTGCTCAAAGTTGGCACAAATCTCAATTGTAGCTCAAATTATCGCCACTTGGGTGTTCATATTGTACATTAAAAGTTCTCATGTTGGCATTCACATTACCTACTTATCTTTACATCCAACCTTTTGTTACATCAATAAAAAAAACATCTGCGCATAGGACAGAAAATGTTATATTTCTTATAACTCCGTTAATCCCTTTGTTGGTGTAAAAATATAACTGATAAAATCCATAAGAAAAATGCAGCCCTGCTCCTGCAGCTCTACACAATGTTTATGTATGCAACTAAGCAATCAAACAAACAATTTAGATTTGAGAGTACACTAATACCTTAATAAATAGATCAAGATGAAAACCCTAGTTTACAATTAACATGCTAATAAAAATAAACATTACAAGAACCCCTATTCTACACTTTCAAGGGACAAATTGAAAATATTGAAAAAAAAAAAAAAAATTGTAAATGTACATTGTAAATTTTACACTTACGAAGCCTATGTAATAAATTTCAAGCAGTTTACTGTCTAGGTCAGTTTTTGTGAAGATATTTTACTAAATTTAGGGATACATTTACTACTACTGTCAAAACAGAAATAGTTAGCCTTGGTTTACTTTGATTTTCCCAGGAGTAGAATCACAATACATTTACCTCCATTTAAGTTATCCTTTGATCTATATTTCTGCTGCTTATCTCAGAATTATGTTTTTTCAGCATAAAAATTTTTAGGAGTGACATTTTCCTGCTCTCTTAACACAGTAGAACCCCTATTTAAAACACTCTTGTAGGGACCAACAAAAATTGTGCAAGAGGAAAAAAATTTAAGCGAGGGAAAAGTGTAAATATGGAAAAATATTTCAATGCTATTAATAAAAAAAAATATTTCAGGTACATGTAAAAAGATATATTTTGCAGCAATAAAATGCAGTAAATACATGCTTAAAACAGACATAATAAAATCTTGATTAGCATACTTTAAAATTGATTTTAAAGAATTAGTTTTATGAATAATACACAAACTACTATACCACAAATGCATGATATTTATAAAGTGACTTCTCACAATGTATTAATTCAAATTGTATTAGAAATTAAATTTGCATTTTAACACAACAGGTTTCTACAAAATGAAGTGTGTACCGGTATTTATCATTCCTTAAAGTAATCAGAAATTTTACTGTGTGTTCTATTTCTACACTTCTGTTCAACTTGCTGCTGAAGATTGTGCAGTATAGGTGATTTGTTCAGTGTCACCAACACTCGTAAGTGCTGCCACTGCAAAAGCATGAGGAGTTGATGGTGGTACTTCATCTTCTCCCTCTTTACTTTCATCCTCATCTTCATCCTGCACATTTTCACTTGTTCCTTTGCCCTCCATGTGCTTCTCAGCAACATCATTGATAGTTTGTACTGCATGTGTGACAAATGATTCATCAACATTAACGAATTGCTCAAATGTCCTTCTGTCTTAAGCATTTTCCATTCAGGAACCATAATTTCCATCTCGCCTGAGGTGGTAGCATCTTCACCACCAAACCTGTTTTCAATAAAGTTTTGGATGGTGATATTACTTCTGACCATGCCCAAGCTATGTAGTGCAAAGCTGTCTAAACTGTCATGTTGGCTGGGCTATGACTAGAATCAGCCAAATGGTTTGTCTTCTGTACCAGTTTTTTCCTGTAGATAAGGTTGCATGTAGGCAGCTAGGCTACCAAAAATGTATAAAAGGACAGGAATTCAAGTACTCTCTGTAGCGCACGCACACACACGCACACACACACACTTTCACAAAGGACGACATTTTCCATGAGGTTGTGACGTTTCGCTGGCTAACCCAGCTTCATCAGGCAACCAGTTCGACACTCCTACAACTAGTTGCCTGATGAAGCTAGCTTAGCCAGCAAAATGTTGCAATCGCACAACCGCGTGGTTCTTGTGTGTGTGGCATGCGCACACGCTTGTTAACAGGTATACACTGCGAGTATTTGAATTCCTGATATTATATTGATTATACATATAAAGTTCTTTCCTGTACTTAGCTTTGAAGCTCTGAATGATTCCCAGATCCAAGGACTCTGCACTTTCAGGATCTACACTGCGGCTCTCCCCAGAAACAGTATGCAAACAGTGTCGTCTCTTAAAGCAACCAATCTACCCATTTGAAACAGACATACCTTCAATACTGAAATGTGTTGCAACACAAATAGCATTTTCCCACAACTTCCCATCAACTGGTATACCTGCAGTCTTTACGTCGAAGAACCACTCTTTGATCAAACTTTGCAACTCTTCATATTTAGACTGTTTATTGATTTATGTTTTTGGCCATACAACTGCTGCTATTTGAAGCATTCTCAATCTAACCTCTCATCCTTTCTATTATGTTCAATGTTGACACCGGAAGCTACAACTGCTTAGCTAATCAAACATTAGTCCCATTGTACGAATCTAAAATTTTTAAATTATCTACCTTTTGTTCAATTGTGAGATTTTGCCTCTCTGTTTGACCATTTCATGAACAACACTCATCAATACTATATATGAGAAAGAACTGTAAATATTTAGATTAAATTTAAACAAAAATCCCACTTATTTTCATAATATGTATCAAATTAAGTAAAAATAACTGAAGTTAAACCATAGATGTGTAAATGCATAGAAGTGCACAACAAGAATCAATAGTCGGCCAACGTGACAGAATAGAACTGGAGATTGTGCATCAAAATTTTCCTTTTGTTACAAATAAAGTTAAATAAAACAACATTTCATAAACATACTGGGAAAGTGGATCAGAAGGAAAATTTGGATGCAAAAGAATAACAACCCAAAACACACTTGGAAGAAAACTGTATTGTGCAGGAACTGTATTTACATCTGTTTTAATGGCAGGATGTAATGTATCGTAAAAGTAGACCAATCGTCCGGACCAAAACAAAATGGTGTAATTAGAAGAAAGTGTAAATTACAAGAACTTAAAATCGGGGTTCTACTGTAGCTGCATGAATGTTTGATCGAGTAGAAAGTGCAAAACCAGGGAAACCATATATTGCTGTTAAATGGCAGGAATTTAATACATTGTAAACATAGGGTAAATGGTGGGATCTGAATAAATTGGTGTAAAGGAGATAGATAATGTAATTCAGGAGAACGTAGAATTGAGGTTCTACTGTATGTCTACTTACAGTTGTTCTGTTCCTTCAGTGCCAACTAACACTTGTGAGCCTACAGTTATCTTTGTGCAAGTGAGCAGTAATGGACAGCAATCACTAATGTATTTGACATCTTAACTTACATCAGGAAATATTTAAAAAAAAACATAAAAGGACAGGAATTACAGTACTCGCAGTGCACTACTTGACAGGCGTGCGTGCGCGGCGAGGTGTAGGACACTGCAGTATGGCGGAAGGGCGCTGTTAGTAGTAAACCTAGTGGCCGGGTGGCAAACTAGGGTGGGGCGGGAAAATTGGAAAGTTGCAGGTACAGCTGATGAGTGTGGTTAGGAGCTGCGATTATCTTATGTGGAGACCTGGCGGCTGCCTGGATTTTGTTATAAATTGGCGAGCTAATTCGCAGCATATGAGTTCTGAAATATTGCTGAAAGGTGGTAGGGCTCTCGCAACCAGAGCCCTACCACAACTATGGTTGTGGGAGCCCTATCACCTTCAAGCAATAGCTCAGTTCTTAGATGCTGGAAATTAGCTCACCAATTTAACAAAACCCAGGCAGCCATCAGGCCTCAACATAAGATAATGACAGCTCCTAACCACTCTCATCAGCTGTACCGCCAATTTTTCAATTTTCCCGCCCCACCCTAGTTTGCCACCCGGCCAGTAGGTTTACTACTAACAGCACCCTTTCACCATACTGCAGTTTCTTACAACTCGCCACCTGATGAAGTTGGTTTAGCCAGCGAAACATTGTGATCGCACAACCGCGTGTGCGTGCCTGTCGACAAGTACTATACTTTAAGAACTTTATATATTTTGGTAGCCTAGCAGACTACTTTTAACCTTAACAGTCAGGAAATATAAGTTACTAGATCAATCGATCAATTGCTGCTTGCACAGATAAAAAATTAGTATTTTATTTATAGTTTGAGGAAAGAGCACTGCACTAGGACATAATTCAGACCACGTACACAGCCTTTCAGAGCTATATTACCATTTGAAAAATCTGGCAACACACATGAAAACTTTCATGACCACCAATACTTTTTTACTAGCAACATTTTTTTGTCCCCTGGTAGAAAGAGGGGATGAGGAGAGAGCTGCACTGTATTAAGGTTGCAGATAAGTTACATAATAACACATCATCCTGCTGTTCACACAAGACTTTAGTAAATATGAAATGTATCCCACTGAAATTTGTGCTTTTCTCATTAAAATAACACAAACCTTACCATAAACCTAACTCACATAAGTACTTATATACAACTCATTAACAAAAAACACATAAAAACTTACCAATAAAAACAACCCATACTGTAAGGTACAGTGATAAAGCTCCCTAATAAACTTAATTTGGATACAGCTTAAGAAGACTATGAACATGCTACACAACAATATAATAAAACACATTTAATTACAAAAACAAGACAGTACACAGACATAATGGCATTTCATAACAGTTGGAAATCTCGTGCTGCATTGTGGAATGCAAGATGTCAACTCCAGGCACTATATTCCATTCTGATACATTACAATCTCACTATATTCACTTTGTGTAAAAAAAAAATATATAATTTTGTAACTACAAAAACATTTGTTTTCCTCTTAAAGACCCTCAACAAACTGCACATCTTGTTAACTGTGTGCGTATACACCGTAGTCTTGTGGTATGTGAAAATACTGTGGTGTAACTTACCACACTGATCTGCATATTTATGACCCGTGTTTACGGCTCCCATAAACAAAAGGTGGGAAATGATTCAACAGAACAATTCATCCAAGTGCATATTTAGTAGTCAGTGCAAGCGAGCGCTGACAGAAGTGGCGAGCCCCGGCGGCGGTTGGACGAAGCGACAAGCGAGAGGACGAGAGAGGTCTCTGAGCGAGGGTGGTCTACTTGAGCAGCCGGCGCTGCAACAACTTGTTTATCTGCTCTTCGAGCTCACGGATGCGGCGGTCGCGGTTTGCCAGTTGCTTCCTCAGCAGTTTCAGCTCCTCGCACTGCTGTGAATACACCCTCTGCAACTGAGACACCACCCACATCATCTCCAGCAGTCAGGTCTGCAGTTCACGCATATTGTGCACAACAACTGCTGCAGCACAACCCCAAGCAACTTCGCATACATACAGTGCAATCTCTTTGATGCAAGTACGGTCTACTAGGAGAATCTAGCACTGTTTACTTAAGGCGCCCATCTACCTGGCGCTTGAACTGCGTTGTAGTGTGTTCCAAATACAAGTTTTTCAACTAAACTATTAAGCGTGCGTCCAACGTGCTGATCTACAAAAAGAATACACACTTCAGACGAGAGCTGTTAAGTACTTTCAAAATATCACGTATGTTAGAAACATCAATTCAGAGTACTCCAAAACCGCTAAAAATGGCATTTAAAAGGCGCTGTAGCTCAAAATGCACTCGTCAGATACATATAAAACTACTATAGGGGCCTGCACTGAACCTTCCTAAAGACTTCCCACTAATAAAATCATATGGTCACCGCTGAATGTCCCATAGGTACACTCAGCACGACTAGAACACTGCACGCCAGTTCAGAGCCTTGCGCTTAGCGGCGATGGTGTACTTTATGCACGTGGCAGTGTCACCCTTATCGCTCCCGCACTTATTGGCCTAAACGTGGGAAAAAGTTCCAGGTAGACGGGGGCCTTAATGCACAAGCAGTTTTCATTACAAGACCATGCTTCAACTAGGGTGCCTAGTTATATCAAGTAACACCAAATATTTCAGTAAATATGGGTGACTGGGAAGACATCTAAATGTTAGGGATGGGACAATCGCTGCTTTGATTCCACGATACCTGCAGATTCTTACAAAATAATCTAGAATCCGTAAATAACTTCTATTATTTTCCTTTTTTTTATGTAAATATTAGTTTATTTAATAATTTTATTAATTCAATTTGAATATTTCTCTTATTTCATTCCGGTTTAACAAAATACTCAAATTACGGAAACAGCTGCACAACTCCATCATGTGTGAAATATCTAGAGAAAAATTACAAATTTGTGATGCAAACACTGATCCTCAATGTATTACTAACCAAAGTTTTTCACATTTGAAAAAATATAATCCTCTTATGTCTAATACTTGTGATTGCAGATTGCAAAATACAGAACCTTTGAACTGAACTCTGTAGTCAACAATCGCCACTTCACATAACTCTTGCAAACAGACAATACACTAATCCATAACCACCTATGTGGATACTCTCTACCAAGATCGGAATACAAATTTTCACAACTTTATAATTCATCTTAATAGTTTACTGAAAGTTTTTAACTAATAATGTACGGCTCCTTAGTAAGAAACTAGCGCATCGCATCATTTGTGCACACCAGCCAATGCTCGCCTTGAATTCGCTAAGAGGAATGTTCATTGCAGTAGCGATTTCCAATGCCTTGAATCTGAATATCTCCGTTAATATTGACAACACTTCGCTAAGTTTTTTCAAGATCAGTGAAACAGTCTTATTTCAGCCGGAAAATGCTTTGTGTGTCAAACAGCCAAAAACAAATAATTATTACATGTGACTACACGGATACTATCAGAAATGACTATACGGGAAGATAAACCAGTGCAAGGCATGCCATACTACGGCTGGGGAATATTTCTCAGAACAGTTCCAAAAAACAGTCCGGAGAGAAGAACTGGAACTACAGTTCCGAGCAAGCCAAATGAACGGTTCTATCAGAACGCTACGCTATTCCTCCACTTCCACACAGAGAATACATCAAATTTGTTTATGTGTGTGTGTAACTTTTCATTACTGAAAAAATTATAAACTAAGTCGTGAAATTTCTCTTTAGTACACTGGGATGTCGCAACATCGAGTCATTTGCCGTTTTTCAGTGCCTTATTTATATGAAAACAATAGGTATATTGTGAAATAAACTGTTGCCGAAAAGTCATTGCAAGGCCAGCAAAGATGAAAAGATTGCGGCGATGGATGGAACTGTTCATAAACTCGGAACTGTTCAGTCTTGGAGCTATTATAAAATGGGAAAACTGTTCCGGAGATGGAATTGCTCTGTCTTGGAACTGTCGCAAACTCTCAAACGGTTCCAGAAAATGAACCATTTGAGACTGAATCGCTCTCAGTCTCTAACCGGTATGAACTCTCGAATTAACTGAATAACTTGCAGTATCTGAACGGTTGAAAACATGAGGTATAACACTGCAACATCAGCGCCATCAACTTCATGTGTGGTGGTGTCCTCTTTCCTCCCGGTTCTCCCTCCCTGCCTTCCCCTTTCCCTTTCGCGAGTCATTTTTTTGATTGGTTGTGGTAGTTTAAGGCCTTTTAAAGCCTCGCTCTTTCTACATTACAGCCTTCAGACGTCTGCTACGTTACGCCTGCCAGATATTTGCTTGTTCCTGATGGCTTAGTTGCACTTTACCTCGGCTAGCTGAGGTCAAACACCACTACCATGTTTTCAAGCTGACTTTTACTAGTCCCACTACAGAGCGATGGGGGACAAACTGTTGAGTCGTGGAAAACATATAGTGTGCAGTAGAGTTTTTAAATGTTTGGTAATTTGTGTGGCATAATTCTGTTGTACCTTGGGTGTGCATTAGTGCCAGTCCATTTCAAAATTTTGGCTTTGGCTACTTTCCAAATTATATTTTGGCTTAACTATGGTGTCGCATTACTGTGCATTCTTTTATAGCATGTTGCGTTCGTCCTTGTTTGCCGCCCAAGTTTAAATAATGTTTGCTATTACACTGCTTTCACGACTTCATTGTTGAGGAGTCAATCTTTTTAATTGTTCGTTGTTCGTTTTGTAACGTTATCGGTCGGAGCTTTGATGGGTCTCCAATGACTGCCTCCCACCGTAACTGTTTTAATTGTTTTTAATATTATTTTATTGGAGATGGAGGCTTTGATTGGCAATTCTTGCTGTCCTCCTTTCTGTGGTATTTTACAGTTAAATGGGTGCTGTAATAATAATAAGTCAACAAAAATAGTAATTTTTTTAGCTGTTTTGTTGGAAGTAAATTTTGAATTTTTGTAAATTAAATTCTTGTTGTAATGATGCCGATATGCATTTTAAATATATTGTAAATTTTTTTTCTTTGGTGCTCTGATACTAGTGATGCATTATGATTTGTATCAATTGCATCAATTATCAATGATTTGTTACTTATTGTGATCACTATTTATCAACACCTGAATTTTATATAAGTTTAAATTTTGTTAGTCTTATGGGTAGTTTGCCATTCAATTTTTGTACTCTTTATTAAAAATAAAGTGTTCAAGATTGTATGTAGTTATGTGTGAACTGTCAACACCAAAACCACAGTAAAACAGAAATGTGAACAACTTTTCAATAAATAGTTTTATCGCCACACCAAAAACCACAAAAAAGAGTATAAGTTCAAGATTTTTTGCTTAGACATACCCGCAAGGCAAAAATATACTATAATATACACTAGGTAGGGTATTTTTCTTTAACTAACCCCTCTCTTGCAGGTTATCTCTCTTAGTTTCTATGGGCATAATGCAGTCATGTATTTTAAGTTGAGTGATGGGAAATATTATAATTTATAATATTCACAAGTACAAATTAAATACAGTGTAAGCAGTGTGAAAATGATTGTTTATCCATAGTTTTCTGAAAACATTACAAATATGTACACTAGTATAAATAAATTTTTCACAATTTATTGTTTTACATACAATGTAATTGCGGGCGCACCAGAGCAGTAACGCTTTAATTTAATAATATTAGTTTTATTAAAGAAAATGTAAGAGAAAGAGGAGAATTCATAATTAAAAATAAAATAATAAGCTAAGAATGCAGTATTGCAACTAATGAAAAATCCAATGAAGATTGCTGTCAATTAAAAGTATTTCAGTTGTGAAAATCTTAAACTAAATCACCTCTTTAAATTGTAGCAAACAAAATGATAATTTAAGTGAGAAAAACTGAAACTGGCTCATTGATTTTCTCAGCATTAAAAACTTGAAAAATGTTTGTAGATGTTGCATGGCTTAAGACCAAGAAATTCCATCTACTGGCTTCTGGACAGTGTTTGTAGCAACATTAACGCCCTTATTAAAATTCTGATAAATTTAAAAAGGTCCAAATGTCACTCTTAAAATTCAAAATAATTTTGAGAATCCAAATAACTTTGACAAGTTTGTAGCATATGCATAAAATTATGCCAATTCATTTTATCAAGTCTCTGTAGGTCATACTTGAGACTTCGGTGGAGACTGCTGTCTATGTACTTTACGCACTCAAAAAAAACTGATTGCTATGCGGTTTTGGGCCTCCTCTTATCGTGCCTCACATATTTACTGCAAATTGGCGCAACTCAAACACCATCCCTACTATTAAGTTGGGTGATAATTTACAAGCAAATATTTCATACAAAATTTGATGTACCGCTAGTCATTGCATCGGAGAGAGTAATTAACCATGGGGTTCACACTGAGACTAATTAAACAGGAACTTTCAAAAAGACGTCACTTCCTCCTACGTTGCAGTCTAATCAGTAATGTAATTTATACATATCTCCATGGCCAAAACTGCTGGATAAAACCAGGTAAAAAGGCAAAGAGAAAAACTATGACAAAAATTATGAGCACTGCAAATGATATTTGGGCTTAGTTCACATAAGAAATAAAAGAAAGTAGAACTGTCAAAATACATGAAAAGTGAACAAACCAAAATATATAAATAAAATTTAGAGGTGATTTCCAGAATTACAAATCTAGCTGTGCCTGAGGGTAAGGGCTTTAAAATAAATAATTACATTTCAAAATAAATAAACAAACTAAAGAAAATTAAAAACAAACAAAAGCTTATTAAAAACAATTCCAATGATATTTATTCATGTATTTAGTGTTAACAACAATGGTTACAATATTTAATTCTTCAAAAATTATTCATCCTGACCAAATTTATTTGTATGAGAAAAAGTAGACGTGCAAATTTTAGACATCTGAGGGAAAAAAACATCTTGTATTCTTATAAATATGGTAATTCTGTGGTGGATGTGTTTCGTACATACTGTATGAACCAGCAACACTGCTACATGCTGTACATTTTACAATGTTGCACGAGTCTTTAGTCTTGCCACGTTTACAGTACATACCGTACTGCTTTCAAACATAAAAAGCAATTGTAAGTGTTGAACGTACACAACAGTGGGTTCAAGTAAAAGTGTATCAACAGACAAGACTAGAAGTACAGAATTATCCAAGAATGTGAGGCTGCGGTGGTGTAGTGGTTAGACTACTTGCCTCCCATCAAAGAGAACCACGTTCGATTCTCGGCAGGTTTTCTCAGAGATCTCCAGTTTCCCCTGACCTTGCAATCTGGCGCTGCTCCATACTCACCTTATTTCACCCTCATCAGCTCAAGACCACGATGTTAAGAGCTGTCCAAATTTCTTCACTCTCTCCATGAATGTGAAAAAAGCGAGTTTAGTGAAAGAGAAATTGGGAAATGATGGCAAATTAACTTTTCACTGGAAGAGGTTTTCCAAATTGAAGACCATCGAGACGAAAACTTACCTGCTCTATTTTAGGAAGCTGCCCCCTTACACTAATGAAAGTGTAATTTAGTTCCAACATAAAAGCAGTGGTGGTAAGGAGTGGGGGAGCAGTGATGGGGGAAGTAGGGGTGGTAAAGAGGGAAGTTTCGCCTATGCCACATCATAAGCTGGCAACTGAATGACTGACATAGTTGCAAATAAAATTTGTATATTGCAGCTGGACTGGTATTTCTGATGAGACACCTGTAACAACATTGCCAGGTGAGTAATAATTCATGCAATTTTTTTATATGTGAATTTTTTGTAAATAAATTCCTTATCAGTGTTGAAAATTATTAATTTGTGTTTCAATCAGGGTTTACAGCAGGCACGTTTATTTTAAAACTTATGTGGAGTGGAAAATTTACGTAAAATGTTCACACATCCCGTAAACTAACTGGGGTAAGTAGCACTCCTTTATGACGAGGTAAAGTACGGCATGCAAGAGCGGCAGGGAGCAGATAGCTGCCGAGGTCACATTCCTCCCTTTCTCACCCCTCTGGCAAGATGTTGCCACGCTGTTTGAGAAGTGCTGTTGACACACAGCACCGTGCCATTTTAGTGCAGCTTTGGGTGCATTTTCAACTTTAAAAAGACTGCAGCCGTATACATCACGCTTTTAGATTTTCATCAAAACTTGTTACTTTTACTCTAAAAACTATTTTAACAGATGTCCAAAAAGTCAAGCGTGTAGATTTCACAAGTCAATTCACAACTGTATTTAAAATATACATATAACTAAGTTTTGATGCTAAATAAATGTCATAACTATGTAATTTTACTGATCTGTATGTGAGCAATGTGCATCAAATACTTGTTCAAGATTTGCTGCATTGATTTTCAATGGTCAATTTGTCAGGGGATTAACTGTCCAATGCAGGCTTTACATAAAGGCATTTATTTTCTTAACCATTTCCAACCTAAATCAGGTTTTGTTAACCAATATGACATGTAAAAAAACCTGATTGCCAAGTCACATTCAATAAATCTTATGTATATGCTGCAAAACAATTGATCTCACCATTATGAAGATGATAGTTTTGTAGAGAAAAATTAAGTGTGTAATATAATGATATGTTTATTACTGAGCGAACTGATATGAATTGGTGATTGATGCAAAGTGCTGTTTCCACAAAAACAAAATGGACTGTAAACTCTAAATTACTTCAGATGCAAAATTAAAACATTGATTGGAAGTGAGGCTACCCGATTGACACTTCTCACAGTCATGATGCTTCACGAACAACTGACTGCCTCCTCTCGGTGGTCCAGGGTTGCCAATTCTGTGATCCAGCGCTGGATGCAGTTCTGACAACTGCGAAGACCATTAGAGATGGCAGCGTGGGAAATTTAAATATTGATTGTGTCCAGGACGTGCGAGGAAGTCAGTAGACACACCGAATTTGTCCAGTACACACAGACAGTCACCAATACACAAAAATGGAGTATTCACATATTTACAGGTCCAAACACAAAGCAATTTCTTTGATGACTAAGGCAAAGCAAATCCCCTTACTAATAAAAGTATGTGTGAGAAAGGTTTCTAGTACCAAAAGGAAATAATTTTGCATGTTGACGCGTGATGTAGGGTGACTCACATCACGGTCAGGCAAGGTTTTGTGTGTTGGTCAGAGACACGGTGGTATACTTGGCTGACTACTGGACCTCAGCCGGTGCATAGGCCTGGGGCGCGTGGCTTGACGGCATGGCACAAGGTCGGCTGTGGGCTTGGCCGTCAGTATTATTGGTTGGCACACAGCCACTGGTTGACCTGTATTGGGCGTGGCCCAGGGTAGCTCCTGACTCTGCCGCTGTTGCTGCCAAGGTCAGCCGGAACTCGTACCCAGTCCTTTGGCAGGGGCGGTGCTCAAGGCTGCCCACGGAGGGCTGCTGGTCCTAGTGCTCCGGAACCATGGGTTCGCTATGCCCAGTGGCAAGTGACGACCCTGACAGAAGTCTGACGACCGGATGCAGCTGACCTGGTGGTCTAGGGGCTGAAATAAGAAGGGACGGAGCTGGGAGGTGAGGTCTCCAACTTTCAGGCAGCTCTATCTCGTTCCCGGGGGGTTTAGCTGTAAAGTGCAGTTGAGAATGGGTTACACCTCTTGTTGAATTCAGAGGCAGTAGCTGCCTTCCTAGCTTGCCACTTTGCACCACTCCTATGGGTGTATGGCATAGAGGTAGGTACTAAAGTCGGCCTCACGAAGGAAGAGCAGGTGGTGGTGATCACTATAGTCGGTTCACGACTGGAAGAAACTTTTGAAAATCAACCTTTGAAAAAACACCCTAGCCGTTAGCTACATGCATATAACATTACAAACAGCGGCGAGCGAGGATACAGTTATGCCGTTAGGTTGCCAGCACAAAGAGAGGAAATAGTTCTAAAGTTTTAACGTAATTGTTAATTTATCGCTTTCAAGTGGGTTTCGAAAAGACTTGTATCGTATTATGCCAATTATTAATGACGTGATGCTAACGTACTTTGATTTCAATGTTTCTTGCATACTCACAAGATCACGCTCAAGGTGAAAGTAGAGCGGCCATTTGTTTACAAACCTTCGTTCCGTGTGTTGTTGGCGAGATGTGGTCGACACACGTGCCAGAGAAATGGTGCGATTATCTTGTTTAACCAATAATAATTCATTTACTGGTTTATTTTTTTTTTTACTAATATCCTCTCTTTATTATTTCTCGTTGTGCCGATTTCTTTCGTTTCTGATACCTGTATAAGAGATTACTCGTAGTGCGTTCTCACGTGTTTAATATTTTTTAAATTTATTTCAGGTTTGCTTAAAATTTAATTTATTGTATTTTACGTTATATGTTGCGGTAGTTTTTGTGTGCAGTCATGAGTTCTAGCAAGGTGAATAAAAGATAAGTCACCAACGCCAACAGGACATCATTAACCTCACCGAATCGTTGTATTCCCTAACTAGGCTAGGGGAAATGAAACCCTGCAACGTCGCAGAAAGAGCGGCAGAAATGTTGAAACGCTTCAGATCCACAGTTCTAAGGTATGTTAAAATATATGTAGTATTAACCATTGCGTTTGCAAGTTGTGTGTGCTAAGGTCAATTATGTTGGCCTACGAAATGTGTTTACAAGAACATAAAGAAAATTTGTTAATAACTTGATAACATCGTCGAACGTTGTCTACGTGTCTTTTTAACGTTTTATTTGGGTAATTATTAAGTTCAGGGGGCTTTTCTGGTAAAAAAATAACAATAATTTCACGGAAAATGGTATATTTCCACTCCACTTATGATGCAGAACACGAATATACGATAGGGATTAACGTCCGACTAATTTCGTAACATGTGCCCACCTAACCTAACAGAACCTATCCCCACGATGGGTGAATCACTATTTTACATTTTTAAACTAACCTAGGATTGTTGGGTTTTACACTAACCTAGGATTGTAGGGTTATATAGACTCAAATGTGAGTGTATGAATCACCTAACCAAAAGGTGGTATTACAATGTGTAATTAAAAATAAAAACTACTTTGTGTTGGAATTTGTGTACCCCTGCGAGGGATTCTTCATAAACAACCCAATATATACAGTGGAAATTTATTATAAAGACAACTGACAATGGTAAGGAAAATTGCCTCTATAGTGAGTTTGTTATAGCCAATTAATTTTGTATAGGTTATGGAGAGATGGTGCATTTTAAGATTCTGAAGAAAGAGCTTGTTTTGTATTTATAAGTTACATAGCGGCATTAATTGCCATTGTTATACGTCACTAAATAGATTACAGTCTATATAACTGGAACTTCTACTATTAAACATATCTGTATCACTTCACTAAACATGAGAGGACATCGTAAATGATGAAATCGCAGTCATAATCTTTTAAGAAAACAATTGTGTATTAATGCATTTCCCCAACACCACTGTTCTACAGCCATTGTCTTTTAGTTATTGTAAATTATCAGTGTCATATTTTTCACTTTCAGTGCTACATAGCCAACCTAATTTGCATAATTTAAAAAGGACCATAATTCAGTTACTGGGTCAACTACAGTTACTGATACCAAAAACATACAAGGGTTTGTTTACAAATGATGTGTGACAATGTGATATGCTCTGCCGTGTGTTAGTTTAGGTTAGTTTAATAGGTGGCAGGTATTGGTTACTATATAACCCTACAATCCTAGGTTAGTTAAAAAATGTAAAATAGTGATTCACTCATCGTGGGGTTAGGTTCTGTTAGGTTAGGTGGGCACATATTACGAAATTAGTCGGACGTTAATGCCCCTCGTATATTCGTGTTCTGCATCATTAGCAGAGTGGAAATATAAGATTTTCAATGAATTATTTTTATTTTTACAGGAAACCCTATTAATAATTACCCAAATAAAACGTTAAAAATACACGTAGACAACGTTCGACGACGTTATCAAGTTATTAACAAATTTTCTTTATGTTCTTGTAAACACATTTCGTGGGCCAACGTAATTGATCTTAGCACACACAACTTGCAAACGCAATGGTTAATACTACAGATATTTTAACATACCTTAGCACTGTAGATCTGGAAGAGTTTCAAATTTCTGCCACTCTTTCCGCGACGTTGCAGGGTTTCATTTCCCCTCGCCTAATTAGTGAATACAACGATTCGGTGAGGTTAATGATGTCCTGTTGGCGTTGGTGACTTCTCTTTTATTCACCTTGCTAGAACTCATGACTGCACACAAAAACTACCGCAACATACAACGTAAAATACAGTAAATAAAATTTTAAGCAAACCTGAAATAAATTTGAAAAATATTAAACACGTTAGAACGCACTATGAGTAATCTCTTATACAGATTTAAAAAGCAAAAGGAATCTGTACGAGAAGGTTAACACAAATTAAAGTCATACGTTATGAAAAATCAAATAATAAAGAGCTGATATTAGTATAAAAAAACCGATAAATGAAATATTAGGTTAAACAAGAATCGCACAAATTCTCTACAGCACGGCCATCCGGGGGCTTATGAGAGATTGGCGTTGCCATGTTAATGTTGTTGGATGGACTCCTTGAATGTTGACACATTTCATTGCAAAGTATTGTGTCTATAATATGTAATCAAAGTGAAAGTTTTTCTCCCCCAGTCAAAATCAAACCTACACACACACACACACACACAGGCACGCACACGAAACATCTAATTTTTAATACTCACATTTTGGGTTTATATAATGAAATGTTTTTTCGCTTGCTTCACATATTCTTTTGTGTGAAATTCTCAAGATTAAAAACTTTACGCTTGTGGAATATCCATTAATAATATAAACATTACTTTTATAATGGGTACGTGCATGTACGAACACATGTACACACACACACACACACAGTGGAATGTAAACATTGCATGTAAACACTGCCATGTGACTACCACATGGCAATGTTTGTTTACCCTTTGGCAGAAGGATACAAAATGGGCTTGAAAGTAGATCTTTAGCAGGGCTTCAAGAAAGTCTCTTCCAGTCATGAACCGACTATAGCTAGGTGTGAAGCAGAGGCCAAGCCAACCAGAGTCGTACCCAATTACTCCAACCGGCGACAGTTCAGCAGGGTGGTTAGAGCGGAGGTTTACCCTGGATGTCCGACGACGTGGATGTGGTCCAAAGGTGGGAGGACCTCAAGAGCCAGTCTATCACTCCTTCCAGCGACAGTTCAGCCCAGTGGATGGAGTGAAATGACTGGGCTGGTTGACTAGGCACCTTGTGGATTGAGTCTAGCGGTTGTGGCTCTACCGTACTGCAAATCAAGTGCACAGTATAGGTGGCAATATAATGGGTGTGTTTGCGACATACGTGCGCCCGGCTAAGGGAACCCACAATCCTACTCTAGGTTCAGCAATTGGGTTTGTAAATGACTCAGTCCCTGCTTTTTCCTGGTGGGTTGACGTCTATGGGCGATAAAAGACAGTCACCCTAGAATCAGTACTCGGAGGTTTGATAGAAAAATTATTTATTCCGTGAGGAACAGACATTATGGCCCGTACTACCTCATAACTAACCAGGAAGTGAAACGGAAGTAGACTACGAATACCAGGGTACGGGGAACTGGTTCTACACTAGGACAAGAGCAGATGCGGCTAGGTAGCTATAGTACTGACCCTAACTAACTCGATGCTATTGTCCAGAAGGGACTCTGGTGGCAATAACAGAAGGGTAGTGCGTGTTGAAGGGGGTTGAAGACATCTTTGGGGGTTGCTGGACAAAGTCTTTCAGAGCTTCTCTACCAACTCTGGCAGAGAGCTCCAGCACACGAGGTGGAGCAACCTGCTGAGAATGAAGCGCCGTTCTGTGGCGTGGCACGGAAATATATTCCACCCGCCTGTCCGCGGGTTCTCTGTGGGGCGGAGGTGAGCTGCTTCTCCTCCCGTGGGCGGAGTTGCATGCTCTGTTGCCATCTGTGTCCGTGGTGAAAGCAGGCATCTCATGCGGGGTTGCATTGGCTGAACGAGCTCNGGGGGGGGGGGGTGTTTTTGGCCTGACTTCTAACAAAGCCGAAATAAACTTTACTGACTTGTCCGTAGGTGCCCCCGCGCCTAGGGGCGTGCTGGTGGGCTCTGGTAGCAAGTCATTTCCGGGTTCAAACCCCGTCTGGGGTGACATGATTACACTTGAAGATGAGGCGAAGTCGTGTTACTAATTGTCAGTGCTCATCACGCATCAATGTAATTAGTAAATCCTACCGTGGTAAGAGTCACTTCAGTGTAAAAGAAATTTAACAATAGTTTGATGTGCACAAATAAATTACTCTTGAAAACATAACACTGCTAAATCATATATGAACGACAATGACAATTTGAAGGCCTTTGTATGAAAAGATCCTGAAATTAAGCATAACTACCTACTTTCAAACCACACAGGAATATAATTTAAGAACAGTGTTTTATTGAAATAGATGAAAAATAAGAGATTATCCCTGTAGAATTTCTATGACTTATTTCCTAATTTTTACAAATTAAAATCAGAATAATTAATTTAAAACAAATGCTGTCAGAGAAAATGGTAAATTGTTCTTGATAAATTTATCTGATAAAATAAGTAAATTAATAGAATAGTGGTAAATTAATATAATAGTGATTATCTTCTGTGACTAGCACAAGTTAAATTGACTCTCAGTTATTTTTAAATGTTTTTGAACAGCTAGAGGCATAAAATGAATATATGCTGGTTTTTGGTTAGTCGAGGGATTAATAAGCCCATTAAGGTATCAAAAATAATTTAAGAAGTCCAAAATTAATGTAGGTGAATGTTTTCCAAATTAAAATTCTGTGCTCATGTAAAAATGGTTTACCAATGTTGCTTCGGATGCATTACCAATTATGAGACATCTTACTCATCTTCTTTACAATAGATGTGGAGAAGGCTAAGCACTCAAAATTGCTAAAAACTGTGTTTGGGGTCCTAACGTACCCACGTACATTCACAACAGACAAAACACCTCCATAGCAGTAGGAAGGGCAGGCACCTCCAAATTAAATTAATATCTGCAGGAGCAAACATTACGATGGACTACACTACACGACATCTAATTTGAGCGTGTCTCGGGGTTCACATACAAATGCTATCATGCCTGGATAAAATCAAAGATAAGAATCACTTCCTTAGACCTCAAATTAATTAAAACCATCTTAAACTGTCTTTCCTCATTGAGCTAAGCTGTAATGTGTTTACAAACATAGCATGCACAGAGAAAACAAACTAATTACAACACCTCAAAGACAAATACATCCAGGTGAAACACAGAGCGACCTTGTAAGATATCTAGTCTCGTAAAAAATCTAACCCTATCAATTTTAACACCTAAAACATTTAGAAATTGTAAGTTTTTTTCCTGTTAGACCCTGCTTAATATCTCCCATGTAAAACCAACATAATTTTTAAATGAAACTTTGATTACAATTAAGATACAGATGTATTGTGAATAATACTCCAGAAGTCTCAACTTTATACCCCCCCCCCCTCGCCCAACTTCAAAAACGTTTAACATCAAGTGGTACGTTTTACAGAGTGTAATATCAATTTCCAAGTGCTTCTAATGGGAAAAATAAACAGGATTTGTTAGCGATATATTAAGTTATTTTAAAAAAATAAACTTATTTTGAATAAACTTCCTTCTATGTTATTTCTTAAGGGTAGATGGTGTGATTTTATTCAAAGGAAACTTCACTAAAGGCTGTTCATGGTAAAGTGAGCACTTTTGAAAGCCATGCTTAAGATAATACTTTTATGCAGACTGTGCATTCTTCCACCATATGCACAATTAACATAGTTTTGGGCCTGAACACTTTACTCATGTGTTCATCAAGTGAAACTAGCAAAGTACAGCTAATCTGCTAATTCTTTCACACACATGCATTTGAAGAAAAAAAAAATCACGTCAGCATTTACAAATGTTTATCTAATACTTTTAACTTAATGCTGAGATGTGGAACTGCTTTCTCTGTCATGCCCGTTACAATATACGCAGGTATGGACAGCAACATTTTTCAAAGGCTAATTTCAAAAGTGCTCACTTTACAATTAATGGCCTTTAATAAGCAATATGTACCATTTGCAAACCACACTTTACTTTGTTTTCAGGATGTAATTTGTGTATTTTCATATTATTTCATCCTTTCTTTTTAAATTCTACTTCTTTGTAATTGCATGTTAATTTTATTTACTGAAATGACTAATTGTGCCATAATTTCATGGAGCCTATGTTGTAAATAAGACTATCAGTTTAAAGTACTTTCTTTACAGAGTATAAAGTTTAGACTTTATTCATGTACGTTACGACATTTTACGGTAATTTTTTACATCCTTTAACTGAAGACATTTATTTTAATTAAGTTGCGACAAAAATGTGTGGTTGAGAAAATATGACCAATTTATAATAATACAGAACCTTGAAGTGAAATCCATCTCAAATACTCTTAAGCCCTTGGATTAGAGAGATCTGCTACTTGTACTGTCTTCTCTATTACGCTGTATAATATTTCAAACACATACCTGATATTCTGTTTTTGGACTGTCAATCAATTCTTCTTGCTCATTTAAAAAATTTGAAGATTTGTTTTCTTCACTTGCCAAAAGGTTTGCCTGAAAAAAAAAAAAAAAAAAGTTCAATATTTTTAAAAGTAAGTAAAAGGCAACTTTGTGATGATAAGGTTAGTATGCTGGTTCCCACCACTACAGAGTTACATCCTCTGCAGTTGCAAATATGGATCTTCATAAATGTGGCAGATGTTGCAGATTGCTGCGACTTTTCTCAGGGTTCTCCCAGCCACACCTCTGCCACTTTCCAGGCAAGGAGGGAACAACAGCGTCCCTAATGACCAGCTCTCAACACAAGAACTACGAACATCACAAAGCTTTGCACCACCTGTAATTGTAATTGGTTGCTGTGACAGCAGGTGCACTACAGAACGACATTCGACCAGTCTCGCATGGTGTTCTGTACAGTGTCTTCATCCTATAAGTTTACTTGTGCGTGAGCAACTTAGTAATTCCAGTGGTGCAACATTTTCATGTGTACGTGTGGATGTTAACTTGTTTTAGACAAAGAGTGCACGAACAGGAAGTGGAAGTACCTGTCCGGTAGCACGGTTGTTGCCAAACATCTGTTGTATCTGGTAGAACTTGGTGCTCTGGTTACTGCTAGTCTTCTGGTTCTTCTCAGACACCACCTGCCACACAACAGCACAGTTGCTACAAATGGCAACCACAACGGCTCTGTTCAGGGTCAGCAGCCAGCAAGTAGAGTTCAGAGGATTCACAGTGAGGATGAAGGCAAGTGCACGGGAAACTGGGGTACCCTAATGAAACCCACCAGCCAACTGCAACATTTCTCACATACAAAAAATTTTTCACACCCCTGCAATTAAATCTGGTTAACCATGAGGGTGCGGAGGGGACACAAATAGTCTGACCACTACACCACGGTGGCGACTAGGGACTAGTGAGTTAATCAACCCGCTCTCCTTTCCAATTATTTTAACTACTGAAAGCTAGGTCCAGCGTACACTTTACTTTTGATATGTATTATTTTTAACAATGTTGGGTTATGCCCAAGTACAAATCCACATATACGGTATGCAAGATTTAAAACCCCCCTCCCTGTGTTTCCAGATTTGCTCTGCTATCGATCAGTTGTGTTCCATCTGAGTTGGACCCAAAAAGGGCAAATTTTGTTTTGAACAAGACCCCTTTCCAAAGTTCTCTACAGGTTAAGAATAATCACATTTAAAATAAGAGAGGTACTAATTATTTCTGATCTACAGTAAAATCTCTGTACAGTGGATTCTATTGACACTGGAAAAGTATGTCCCGAAAAAACTGTTTCCACCACAAATTTTTAGTGGCCTCAGCCAAATTTCTATATAAACAGTATAGACAGAAGACGCATGTATCGATAAACTGTATCACAGCTAATTTTCAGTGATCATGGCAAAAACCCTATATAAATTATGAAACTAACCATTTCTATCGTTTATCGGATATTGCATTGACTGAAATATATTTTGATCCAGTCACCTGAGATTTCCTGCAACAATAGCTTTAAACCCGGTTTATGCAAACACCTAATAACTGGATGTGGAATACGTCATGCCCACCACCATAAATCACTGCAGCTCATTCATGGTGATACAGAGAGTGCCAGCCTGGCATGACAAGAGAGGAAACTAACATCTATCTATCTATATATATATATATATATATATATATATATATATATATATATAT
>NQII01003258.1:162892-178145 GCA_002778355.1 Clitarchus hookeri | reverse complement strand
TATATATATATATATATATATATATATATATATAGCTCTCTCTGTATATATATATATCTATATCTCTGTATGTATATATATATATATATCTCAAAATTTGGCTTGCATTTGGTATCATATTTTTATTTCCAGAGGAAGGGTTTGAAATTTTTGGGTTCGCTTGCATTCTGTGTGATTACAATGAACTATATACTGTATTTTGAGACATTGTTACAAAGTTTTTTTGCAGTGTGTTGGGAAATTTGGGTTTTTTTTGTCAAGATGGGAGTTTGACAGCGTATTTCTCATTTTGTTGTTTTATAGGGTTTTTAGTCTTTGTTCGGATGCAAGTAACTTATTGGCCGGTGGATATTTCTTTTTTATTTTGAGTTGCTTGGTGTTTGATAGTTTTTAGTTGGTTCTGATCTTTTGGCATTTAAACGTTAGTCATTTGATTTTAATTTTGCCTTTTTCAAAATTTGCAATGCTCATCCATTTATTGCCTTACGGCTGAGATTAGGATTTGGATGGCTGGGGATCTAACGAACATGCAACGCAACAGTGAGTTGAGCTGACCTGGACTTCCATTCGGGGAGCCGGGACGACGGATGTATCTATGTGGGCTGTTGCTGACCGGATGCGAGGGCTCACAAGGCAGACGGCAGTGTGGAGGCGTGAAATTGTGTGCACGTGTGTACACGCATGCGTGTGCACGTGTGTAGTCTCCAAAGAAGCTAGAAGCCGAAACCGGGTAAGCCGGAGGAGCCTGAATGAAATTTAAGCATATACACAGTCGAAGCACATAATGACCACCTGCTAGAAGTGCTATCTGTAGCGCGTGGCCCATGACGTATGGCCCGGGACGCGGGCTGGTGAAGCGAGTTTACCATGTGACTGAGGCTTACTGTACACAGTGCGCTTCTTGCTGTCATGGGTAAGGGAAGCGATTTAACAGAGTTGCAAACTGGGGTGATCATCGGCTTTCAGGCCAAGGGGGGTAGCACTTCAAAAACAGCTATTTTTGTTAACTGTTCACGTGCCTCTGTGGTAAAGGTGTATCGTGAGTGGACGAATGGCACCATTCGGAATAACCGTCGTGGAAACTGGGGAAATCCGCACGTCTATGTTAGAGGTGAGCGTCGACGACAGTGCATGAAGGCCAACCGACAGGCTACATTGGAACAACTCACCATCCAAATGAACCACGGGGCATCCAGACACATGTCTACCACAACAGTTCAGCTAACCTTTCTGTGAATGGTGCTCCAGAGTAGACAGAGGGTGACTGCACCCATGCTAAAACAAGTGCATTGACGAAAACTGTAATTTGCTCGACAGTATGGCGACTGGACCGCTGCTATACTGTGTACCATATAAGAAGGCCACATTCTTGACAGTTGACAATCGCTGTGCCTTTTCGTTTATGTATCCATTCGCCATCAACTGGCGTGTCAAAAATAGGCTTTGATGTGGCGAGTCAGCGCGTCCAGGAGGTGCTGCTGTGTGTGGCAATTGGTGAACTGCTTGGGTGGCGCTGCATTCGTAAACGGAGCTTGGTGGACGTGTGTAGGGTCGTTTGTAAACGCGGTACACGAAATATATGTTACTTTAAAAATTATACAGAGCTCGCAGGAAAATAAAATGATTTGTATATGCGCGTAAATAAGTTATTTTAAACAACAAAATTATAATATGTTTCTGGGTGTAGTTCGGGATATGGATAACAGATGGTGTGGCAGGGCATATTACAATAGATGGTGCACTTTTAATTCACAAGATAGCAGCACCTGGTTCGAGAGTCTGGAAACTTTGGATTTTATCGTCACATTCGGATACGTATCGTTTTATTGTGCATCTCATTTTGAACACCTATACATTACTATTTTATCACGAAGTTTCGTTTCTAAAACTAAAAACTGCTGTTTTATGACCACGTAAAATAAAATGTATTAATTAATCTACGAACTCTTTCTTATGCGCGTATTTTCTGCTTGTGTGATGTGCTTTGGCACTGCTCTCAGAATAGCCAACGTAACATTAACTTTTGTTTGTTCGTCCATGAATCAGCTGATACAGGATTTTGTAAATGGCAAGTTGTTTTTTTCGAATACGTCAAGTTGCTACTGACTGTCAGAATCTGGCCAACTTAAATGAAATTAAGCATAGCCTTCTCCAACGAGTCATGTTTTCAGCTGCATAGGACGAATGGAAGTCAGCGTGTCCGGCGAGAAACATCTCAAAACAAACACCCTGCATCCATTGCTGGATGAATACAAAGCGGTGAGGGCAGTGTTATGGTCTGGGGAATGTTTGTGATATTCTCTAGGTCCCATCATCCGTGTGGAAGGCACTCTTGATAGATTATGTTATGAATCCATCCTCGTTGATCATGTCCACTCGTACATGATGACTGTCTTTCCTCGGGAGAATGGGATCATCCAGCATGATAATGCGCCTTGCCACATGGCTAAACGTGTTTACACTTGGCTGGAAGAGCACGATCAGGACTTCAAATTTCTTCCCTCGCCCATCAACAGCTCCGATCTGAATCCAATTGAACATATTTGGGACGACCTCGATCGTAGTGTTCGCCGCCTGTCTCCTCCGCCATGCACCCTTCAACAGTTGTGGGACACACTGCAGACAGCATGGCTCCAGATAACCGTGGAGACCTATCAGCACCTGAACAGCTCGTCCTGCTGCGAAGGACGGTTACTCTGTCTACTAGCATATAGTCTACAGTATGCTACCACTTTTGTAGTTAGGTGTAGACTGTTCTTCGGGCTCAACATGGTCAGGATTAGTTTGGTTAGGCAAGCCAAGGTTAAGACCGTTTTAATTGCGCGACTGGTTGAAACAGCCGATTACAGGGGGTAATAATGTAACCGAGTTCAAAAGGTTTAAGTATTGAGTTAGAATTATTGGTGTATGTTTGGAAGAAGCCCATGTAAGTACAAGGCAGATGTTTATTTAAAGTCTTGTTTTATGATAAGTTATTTTTGGAACTTAAGACTTTTTTCCCCCATGTAGGCAATTTGTTCTTAGCTGAAGAAGATTCAGAAGAGAGTTTTGATTGTGGAAGGACGAGTTTCATTTAAACATAGTAAAATGTTTCAATTTTAAGTACCTGTTGGTTTAATTGTGATGGTTCTGTTAAAAAACCAGAAATTGTAATGCCAAGTATTTCTTGATTAATTTTGTCAATTGAGTAGTTCTGAATAAGAAGTTTGTATAGTTTTGTAAATTTTACTTTTAAAGTATCAAGTAAATAGCTCATTTTACAAGTTTCAATCTTTTATTTAATAGACTTATAAGCCCTCCCTATTACTCAATAGTGTGTGAATTACTTTTTGGAAGTGCTATGATGTTTCTAAAATGTGTGTGGTAAATGTTTGTTGCCCGTCAGCCATCCTGTATTGACCCATAGGTTGCGTACCTCTTCAAGGTCAAGCGAGTGCAGTTGCAGTGTTAACTAAGTTTATTGCTCTACCATTTTGTCTGCGAGCTTCAGGATGCTCAAAACTCTCTACAGTGCTACCGTTATGCATTCTGATCACTACCTAATAAGGGTAAAACCATTACAAAAATAGTACCTTCGGACACTGGTCCGAAACCCATCACAACCACTTTCCCTCACAAACCAAACTGCTGCAAAGTAATTGCTACCTGCATTTCTAGAACGTACTCAAGAACACCATCTAAAATCTTAATTCCTGACAAATTCACACCACGACTTTAGAATAAACCAAACTTAGGACAAATAAACCTATTAAAACTACCAAAGTGTTTGAATTATTGATAAACTACATTCACTTGCAAAAAACAAAAATATTAAATGTTCCCTTACAATAATTATTAAATGTATCATTACATTACCGATAGACGGTACATATGAAATGGTATATACTGATAGGTATGGTAATACAAGAGTTTGATTTGCAAGCAAAGTAGAACTTACGTCTAGCGGGCGGTAGTCTGGAACAGTCTCTTGAGACAGGAAAGCAAACTTCTTGCTGTTGTTGTTGTGTGCTGTTGGGAGAGAGATCTCAGTCGGCTGGTACACCTTTGGTTTGTGTGTGTTGATTGTCACACCTGAACACAAGCTGCACATTAACACATCTTTACAGCACTCACTTAAGATCACAAAGTTGTATTTAGATTTACATTACTCCTAAACTTTAATATTTCATACCTAAACTTCCCTCCTATTAAGGCATAGATTGTACATTGTGGAATCTATCCTGTTTATAAGTACGTTTTTATGTATTGTGTTAATTATATTTATAATCAAATGCAAACTAAGAAAGTATTCTTTTATATTTAAAGGGATGTGGAAACAAAGTTTGAGGAGAGTTAAAAATAAAAATTATTGCTCCATGCCACAAAAAGATAAAAAAAAATTCAATAAAAATTTTTTTAGATAATTATTAATTTTCCAGACTTAACTGAATACAAAGACTGGTGGTGTACACGAGGACAGTTTGGCCTATTTTAGTAAGATTTCAAAGCAAATATTGCATAAAAAGTTTATGGAAACAAGATTTTTCCCCATGCCATAACTACTCATCCAAATTACTTCCATGGTAATTTTACACTTGGTATTCGAATGTATCGCATCCCTGTAAGGCTGAATATTTTTCTATTTAATTATTTCCTTATTTGATTTTTAATATATAACCATTTGTCCTAAAAACTGTTTTTAAACAAAACAAAGCAAAGAAGATTGCCCACCTGCATCGCAAATTCACATGTTCTGCAGAGACATTTGTATATTTATTATTCAGTAAGCAAAGTGGCAGCAAATTTTTTATGTGACAAAATCCCTAACACAGCAGACAAAACCCTTACTAAAGGTGGGCAAAGCTTTGAAAATTCAAATTCGAATCTAATATTTTTAATATTCTGCTTAGTAATAAATATAAAATTTTTACTTCAAAAATCTGAAGAAAAATAAAGTGCTTTCGGACAACTTAAATCATTCATTATTACTTGCCCAAAAAAACAAAAGACAACATGGGCTTAGTAACATCAACATTTAAGTTTTTTTTTTTATGTATGCCACACACATGGCTAGTGATTAATGAAAAATTGCATTTCGGTGTAAAATAATTGTCAGTGTCTAATTTTACTCACAAGATAGCAAAAGGGAATTATCGGACTAAATCCTTTGTGTGTTATGAAACACTTAATTGTCTTCCCAAACTTCATTCAGACCGCAGATTTGAATTGGTAACACATGTTTATTATCCTTGTGTATAACAGCACCTTAAAGCATTACTGTGTGATAAATACAAGATTAAACTGCAAGTTTTACGAACTTAACTACTGTGAAACTGCATCCACTGAGATTCAAATCTCAGTAATGTAATAAAAAGAGACTAGAAAGTGTTAATAACACCGCTTTGCTTCATTTTGTTTCACGCCATTGAGAGATCTGGATTACCCATACAGCCAACAGTGTTTCACTGACCGAATCATAGAGCAAGAAATAAAGGAATGGAGCAGTTACAAGCATAACAAAGACAAGAGACCAAACAAAATTTAAATAAACTTGACACTCTACAACATTAACTTGCGTAATTTAATAATGTATACGTACGCAACTTAACTACTGGGGTGTAAAAACATTAGCATTGCAATTAATTATTGTGTCCAAGTTTTGTATATTTCACACTTGGCCAAAATAATTTTTAGTTTCTTATTTAGTATTATTTTACATTTAAGTCAAGTATGATGAAAAATGATTTTTAAGTCTTTTATAATAGGCTACTTTTAAATATTCCTTAAGACTGAATTAATTTTCAGTTTCTTATTTAGAATGCTAAACAAGCATGAAAGGCAATGTGTGTACTTGCATAGTAAAAAACTATGATACGATCAAGTTTTTTGTAAATCAGCTTTTTAACTTAACTTGTAAAAATTATGTGTTTATTAAATTAAAATAATTGGTGCAATGTGTACTTGTCAACAACACCCTTCAATTTGATATTCGATTCAAATTCCCAAATATTTTTAAAAAATTTGCTTCAAAATGAAATTTTTAGCTTCGCCCCCCACTAACCCTGAAGCAACAAAATTTGAAAAATATGTGATTGGAAATCACTCGGCAGTCAATCTATACTACTATTATCAATTCCATTAAGCAGTGCTGTAGGCAATAAAAAACTTAATATTTAATATAAAGTTTTTAAAATAGTGAACATGGATTGGCCTTGGCCACCTAGAAATGGAATTATAATTCCAACCAACCTAAAGATCCATCTCCCTCGCTGGCTGCAAGAAATTATTACAAATCCATTACACATCACAGAATCAAATACTAAGAAGTTAATGAAGCGATTTAATACAGTAAGTACCCTATGGTTGGATGTACAACACACTTGCACAGCATCATGGCGGCTCAAGTTTGACCCTAGTTGAATTAGTAGACAAAATATAACGGTGAATAGATATAAAACAGAAATAACAACTAAACCCATGTTAATACACCACAACACTGAAATATAAGTTCACACACAAAAAACTAAATTAGCAAAAACATTACATTTATCAATAAATTAAATTATTAATTCTAATTATATTCTTATAAGATACTGCCCAAAGAGGATAATGTTTACCAGAAAATTAAATGTTTGTACTACAAAATAGCTGAATACATACCTTCAAATGTAATGGTATTTTTTTGTATTTTTATTTTTATAAATAAAATACTTACTCATAATTATATAGGTCTGTAAATACTATGAATTACATATTTTATGTGAATGTGTGTTTAAATATGCATTTTTGATCAATAAAAAGAGTTAACAAAAATACAAAAAAAAAGCCTTGAAATTTTAACTAAATTGAGCTAAAAATAAAACCATAAAATCTGGTCCCTATTAGATAGGATAGTTGCTCAACAGAAGCAAACAAATTTAATAATTACCTATTACTCCCTTATTACTTGTATATAACACCCACCCCCTATATAACTCCCTCCCTTCGTCATGATTAACCATAAAAAATTTCGGAGTAGTTTCTACCAATATCAGTTCCTTGCTCAAGTGTTCACAAAGTGCTTCCTCCACCCTCTGCTGGCGCGTGCGTGCGGCAGGGATGGATGGTGATGCCAGCCTTGCCACTGATGGAAACGCAGCACATAACTGTTACGGGGGTGGTGTGGGCTAACTACTTTGAGGCTCGTCTGCCACAATACAGCCAGGCCAGCACGTAAGCAGTTCACATTTGACATTGTTATTGAAGTTGTTCAAGCTTTACATGGACAATTTTGGCTAGAAGACGTCTGAAGTGCGCGCCTGATCAGTTAGACAGTGTGCAATGTGCATAGAAGTGGTAACTCTTGCTGTACTCTCCCCTCCACTTGCCACACCCCCTTCATCTGTGCATTAGTTGCTGAATGCTGCACACACACAGAAACAGTGATAGTCTATTTCATATCTGAATTCCATTTTTTAACAGATTGTGTAGAAGTAAAAACAAGACTACGTATCCTTCCATGCCACATGGTTTCCAAATGACTGTCAAATCATGTTTCGTTTAATGACAGACGTCTGAGACATTAAGCCCATCCTACATACATAAAAATATGCCTAGCTTGTGAAACTACTTCGTACCTCGCTAAAAAGCACATAGCAGTACAGCGATATAATTTTATTTTAAAACTTCTACATATTGAAATAATATTTATATATTTTTGATTGATTACCTAGTTTTCTTGCGAGAAGTGACAAAATGAATGCAGCGCTCGCTAGAAGTTACATCACACACTTTTTTAATTTTTTTTTTCAAGCGACAAGAGATTATTTATACTTCTGGGGCATCATTTCATTCTGAAGGCAATTAGATATGGATGTAATATGCTCTGTAAAACTTGGTGCCACTCAATGTTTTTAACATTCTTGAGGACAAAGGGAGGGTAAATATACGCTTATTGGGCCTCATTTTATTTGAAAAATGACTGCCTATTTAAAGAAATAAATTTTTAATTTTTTAGGGGTCAAAACAGGATATTTTTAGATTTTGCAACAGCGACAGTATTCTTGGAAACCACTGACAATTATAAAATGAGGGTTCTACTGTGGTTATGGCAGTGATTTTAATTTTAACAGCCTTTGTTTTTTTACCCAGCAAATGTACACACTAAATATAGAAATAAGGTTAATTGCAAAAAATTTTTTTTATTCGTAACAAAAGGCACCGTTTCAAGCAAACAGCTGAAGGAAACACTGCTATTTGGTTTATGTCTTATGTTGAGATGCCAAATAACACTATCACCAAAGTTTAATTATGTGTACTTACCTCAACTGAGGACTATTTGGCTGCTATGCTGAAGCTTTTGAATGTGGCTGCCCATGTGTGCATTTCATCTCCCATTATGTACTTTCAAAACTAGCCACCAGCTACACTAGGTTATTTTTTGGGGGCATCTTTACAATATTTTATGAGAGAAAGAGAGACTGTTACAGTGGAACCACGTTATAGCAATAGTCGACAAGGGCAAAATAAATTATCGCTATAGCGAGTTATTGTTATAACCAAATTTAGAGTGACCCGTAATTTTGTTATTGTATTTGCCCTTTTAGATCCTGTGTTTAAAGAATGCTGTAAACTACGCCTACGCGTATGCAGTGACAAGTTAGTACAAAAAATCTACGTCCGACAGCAGCATTACGTAACGACCAGCAGAAGCGACGTGTTTCCTCCTCCATTCTTCTAACCCCGCCACCAAATATGAGGGGAGGCGGGAGGGAGTTAGTTGCCTACCAATCAGCGCACTACTTCACTCATTGTCTCTCTCACACACACACACACACACACACACACTCGCACAAAGCCTGGAGATCATTGAAAACTTCCCTCCCTACTTTCCTCTGGCACCACCAACCATGACTCATGTCTCACCCCTCTGCACTACTCTTTCTCCACCCGTCTATCCCCTCATTTCCTCTTCTCCTGTCCCCCCCCCCCCTTTTCCAAAATCTCTTTCAGCAACCTGTTTCTCGCCCCTCTCTCCGCTTCCATTGTTCTCCTGTACCTCGTCACTCCTATCTTAGCTTGCAGCGTTTCACCCTGTCCTTATAAAAGTTAACAATCAGTAATGTAACCGAACTCCGCGCAGAAACTACATGACTGTTCAGTCCTCGTGTCAAGGTTAAGTGTAGGTCGCAGCACCATACCATCCACGGCAGTCACGTGCATTCTCAAAGCTTGCATCCTTTCTCGCCACAAAGCAGAGCTTCCACGTGTGTAAGTTTCCCCTCCACTCCCTTTCCTATTAATGTTACCATTCGATAAATTCCTCCAAGCCTTCTGTGTTTCCCCGTATGGCAGAGGATAACCAACCTCTCAGGTAGTGTTGAAGGGAAGAGGCGACACTTTTTTTTAGGGTCAACATTCCAGCATGACAAAAAAAAAGGCGGCTCACTCACCCTTTTAACGACTAGCTCTACTCCCACTCCCATTACTACCTCTCCACTTATCTTACCATCTTCCTTATCCCTCACATCACCCTTCTCAAGCCACCAATGCAAGAGACTAACAAAGGCTGGCTCGGGCATTGCAAGTGGGTGATGTCATTTGCGATAAGACTTGTTTAAACATTTTAAAAATACAAATTTACAAATGTTCCTATTGCTACAGTGAAAGGCTTTGTTAACAGATTTGCGTTATAAAAGAAGTAATTACCTTTCAAATGATAGGTGCATTTAAAAACTATCGCAATAGCGGACGTGACGCTATAGCCCATACTCGCAATAATGCGGTTCCACTGTACTTCCAACTTTTCTTAAGCCATGCTAAAATTATACTTTCAGACTGTTCCTCTACCTCGTGCAAACAAAGTTTAATTAAGTCTAGAAAATTACACCAAAGATACAGCAGACCGCATTTGTGCACTCACTAATAATATTTCGCATGACAACTATTTCTTACCAGGCTTTACCAACACACACCTATTCCCTGTTTTTATTTGTATTAATTACAAATCATACATCGTAACTCTCAGATGAGAAGTATAAGATACTCTTAGGTTAACAGAGATCAAACACTTGTGATACAAGACAAGAGGTATTTAGGAAAGAGCCAAGCTTGTCATACAAGGGGTCTTCTTCAAAAGTTTGATTAGAAAAAAAGTGGAAGGTACCACAAATAGATAGTATTTAAATCCCTCACCAGTCTTCATAGACATGAGTATGGGGTTGCAGTTCTTGCCGGAAACCCACTCCTTGGCGGTGAGGGCAGGCACGGGGGCCGCGGTGTCTGGATACAAGTCGTCCTGGAACTGGTCGCTCTGCGCACACAATGCACATGGTCGCAATGTGAACTGCATCCTTGAGATGTCATTCCAGTATTTCAGGTGCACTACGCAACTCCTAACCCAATTTACTTAAAAAATAATTGCTTTATGATTCCAGCAATAAAAATAAATTATGTTTGTACTTGACTAAATATGTAGCAGCTCTTGTTTAAAATGTGTACTCGTAAATCAAACATATGGAATTTCATGATTGTTTATTACTGTCCTTGTTACTCAAGTTTGTGAAGAATATCAGTTGTGACATAATAAATAAAAATTTATTTATAATAATTTCATCTTTTTGTTGGTAAAACCATTACAAAATTATTCTTGAATGAAATGGGATTATTGCAGGTTGCACAGCACCGTTCAGGCAAAAGGAGAGGCTTCAAACTGTGCACTGCACTTGACTGTACAGGGAAACCTCTATTATTAGTTTTTCATGGGACCTACTGAAAAAAACTCAGCATGCGGGAAACTCAACATGTAAAAAAGTAAAACCTAACCTCAAAAAAAAAATTTATTTGCATCCTTGGATATACTTAGTTGATTGCCTGTAATGAACAGTGGGCATATCTTAAACAATGGATGAAAAAAACATCTCAATCATTCAATATAAGTATTGTATTATAAAATATTGAAATGCACTTAATTTCGAAAATCCGCCGAATGTTTACATAAAATTCACTAAATTTCTGCCAAATGTAAAAAAAGTGGCAAAAATCAAACAACCTTTATTAAAAACAAAGATTTAAAATAGAAACGTAGTAAAAAATTTTGAGTGACATGTAAAAATCCGATTGTTTGAATTTCTATTTTACTTTGCTAAAAATGCAGTTGCACGGAAAATGTTTTTAAATTTCGCCAAATTAAACAACATTCGCCATCTTGTGTGACAGTTGATATCACTGCATTACTCTTAAAAAAAAAATAAAAAAAGTTACTAGCGTAATTTTATCTTAACAGAATTAATCTGTCAAAACATACTGTTCCCCTTTAATGCTTGTAATTTACATGGTTATTTACCGTACTGACCTAAAAATTATTACGGTTCCATTGTGGAACGAGAGTCAAGTTCAAATCCGTTCTGTCCATTGTAAATGTCTGGTTCTGGTCCGTACCACAACCATTATACATGCACATTTTATTTGCACGAATATTTGTTTGCTGACTTGAAACAAAGAAATGCCTGCAATTATTATGTTTTACCTGTTATTCAACACGAGTAATTTAAAAACAAATAGTGATCGAATTATTAAAAATAAATTACGTGGTTGTTAACAATTACAACATTTCACGACAACTAGTTGTGTATACTAGCATTTGAGGTTAGGGAGCGTGTGTACCTGCTCTTGGCGCTACTGAATTTTGGTAGTACTAGTTTTAAGACAGTTTTTTCACAGATAAACAATAGTTCCGAATATATTTTGGTTTTCGGACAGAATATCTGATTGATGGATGCGGGTAAATTAATGATTTAAGGGCGTAGCATGCTGGTTTTTTTAACATTGTTTATATAGGATATATGTTGGGACAATCCAAAAAATCTACTGATACGGGAAAAAACGGCATAAACGGGAACGCAACGAGGTTCCACTGTACAACACCATCATTATTGAGATTTACCATTTATGTTTTATAAGACAATACATATATTTTGCAAATTTGTTGGAGACATTTTTTTTATTGCATACATCAAAGCCAACCTGTACAGTCGCTTGGTCTAACAGTAAAGAAATCTGTGCTTTTTTTCTCATCTCTCTATCCAAACCCCCCCTCAAATAACCCAAAATTTGATAGAGAAAGCTGCTAATAGCAACTGTTCACTATCGAATATATGGCACACAGAATAACTACACACCTTCCGAGGAACAATCATTGCGATGGGTTCGCATAGTCCTTTCGTTGCATGCAGCTTGTAGAACCTGAAGATCTCACAATGGGTGATGTCACAACCCCTCTTTGGCATGAATCCCAAACCTCTCTGCAACAAAAATAATGGTTCAAAGCAAAGAATGAATGACAATACACTGGAAAGCAAAACAAACCATAGCTGGGGTAAATGTGAATTTATAGAAAAAGTCCCTTGGAGCCCACGCAGCACCTCACGAGAACTTAGACTCCTGTTACAAACCAGAGTGGCAAGGGCCTTGTACCTTCTAATATAAGTGCAGAACTGGGAACTGGCCCACAGATACATCAGCCATATGGCTTAAGAGGGCTCAGTCCCCACCATCTTGGAGTTACTATGTTTTTTGTTGTAACTTGCATCACACATTTCGCATTTTGTTTTGGGCGTCGACAAGTCATGCGGCATTACTTTGCACATGTTCTAAAACTTTTATTGCTTTACTACTCTTGCAGTGTCCTTTCTATAACTGCCCCGAAGGAAAAAATTTACTTATTTATAGGGATGGGTTGACGACATTTTCTTGATACCCAATACAAAAACACTCGCGATACTCTATACAGATACAAAATTAAAATTGTCATGAACAAAAAACAACTTGGTCAAGAAAATGGCTCATTTTACTAGTGTTGACACACACAAACTATATAAAAACCCTCATCACACTTTAAACTAATGGTGGACGACTTTTAACTAAACCTCCTTTACCAATGATAAACCAGTAACACCCTCTGCTAAAGCCAGTAACACCGTCTGCTTCAATTTTATAAAATCTCGTTTACACAGAGAAACTTTGAGGATAATTATAGCTCAGTACATACTTATTTTGAGATTCTGCAGTTTTTTTTATAACTATTTTGCGACTTCAAAGAAATGACTAATGTTTGTTTATTAAAATGTTGGATAAAAGAGTGAATTGAGTGAAAAAGCGCTACAACTTTTTGTCCGTCCAGTCCAGCGCTCGGCGCAAAATGTGACTGGCTTCGCTCCCTGCCCTTACACATCTGGCGAGAGGGGAAGTGGTTGCCCATTCTCTTACTCTCTCTTGGTCGGCAGGTGTCTACTACCCTCGGGTACGCTAAGTTGTCGTTCGTCCTAGCCAGGCTCAAAGTTGCTTCCTGCCCTTACACGCCTGGCGAGAGGGGAAGTGGTTGCCCAGCAACCACTTGGCACCCTTCCCACTTTCATTTCTTATTGTGGGAGGGGAACTAAAACTTTACGGTACTTCCAACTTCTGTTCTCTCCCTCCCGTCCTGTATGTTCCTTATGTTGTGATTCAGCTGAAGTTACAAACCACTCGTTTAAGGTTTGCTTTTTTTTTCCAGTATTTAAAAATAATTGTGCGACTGTTATGCAGCAGCAATAAAAATGTGATAAAACAGCATTCAAATATTTTGTGGTTTATGAAAAAAACATGCATGGTAAATACTATTAGCACAATGTTAAAATTCAATACTTTTGGATATTCTCATGCTATACTCGATCCCATCTCTAGAGTTCGCAGGCAATCACAAGTCAAAAATGAATAAAGACAGTAGGTGCTTTAGTTGGATAATGCTTCAGAAAATATTATTTATGACACGTTGTTCAAAAATTTTTGCTAAACATTCTAAAATTGAACTTATGGTGAAAATCCCAGATGTTTGGGACTGATCCACCTTAAACATAAGATAGTTTCTTTGCCACATTTCAAAATAAGAGACAATACCCTGGAATGGTGAATATTTCTAAACAAGGTGAAACCATAGTGAGCAATTCCACCAACTTCAAAAAGTTGAAAAACTTTACTTATCCAGGATTTCAACAGAAATTTAATTTTGGAATTCCCCAACTTTTCCCTGTTTTCCAGGCAAAACCTTACCATTTTCAGGACAGAAACCTTCTAATACAATATTTTCCCACAGCTGACAACAAATATGCTATCAGTGAAGTTGAATTAAATTGCTCTGCAACAGACCAAGCAAGCAGGGCCAACATATTAATCAGGTCATCAATGCTTCTCATGATACATGCTATTTACTACACACTAATACCTAATTTTGTACATATAGACCTTATGTCATTTGACTAAGATGCATTACTGTTAAGTCCACAAACTTAAAAATTGAAATTTTAAAACTCGTATGCCTATAATTACATTATCTTGTATTCATACAACTTACTTTCGCAACATTGCAATTATTTACATTTTCCTCACCACATGAAATTCCTTAACTTTTCCCTGTTTTACCTGCGAGTGGACACTTACCTATTACTACAACTCAGGTTACCAATGAGAATATTTACAAAAGGTAGAAACATGGTTACAGCTTACCAAGATGATTATCTTGCTCATGTTTAACAGCTAATCTTTTGTTATGCATGAACATTTAAAAAGACTTAATTGCAAACCATGTGCAGAACTCTGTACATTGTACAGCATTTTAATATTAATTTTACTTAGATGTGTTGGCTTTATATGCAAATATTATGTTAAAAACATGCGTCACTGTAAGACTGAACATTAATATAACTTACATGTAACTTTTTTTTTAAATATTTAGCATTACCAACATTATAAAAATTTCCTTTGAGAAAGGCCTGCCTTTTAATAGTTTCGGCCACCTTGTCATACCACTAGAGCTTGACTAAACGTTAGCTTCTGCCTTGCCACATGCCCCACCATAGAGCAGGGAGGATAAAGGCCGAGAAGGTAACACAGATTCTCACGATCAATATAACCTTTAATGAAGTGCGGAAGTGCAAAACTTATCTGAACCACAACTATGCAGGGAGGCATGGATGGGATGAACTAGGAAGCAGGCCTAGTGTCACCATTCATGTTGAGCACGAGTGTACTTCAGCCCACACAGCTGTACGCACCTGAGGAGATCCGGACAGGGATTGGTTGAGATAGTGTAGCCATGGCGCCTGGTCTGCCACCTCGTAGTATCTGATGTTGCCATCCCCCTACAACAACACACATCACTACAACCAAGCTCCCACATATAATCCATCATGGGCAGAGGGAAGAAGAGAGAGCGGGAATAATGAACAAAGGGGGGATTGGGGGGAGAATAAACCAAGAT
>NQII01003258.1:42604-162444 GCA_002778355.1 Clitarchus hookeri | reverse complement strand
GGGGGAGAATGAACCAATATGATGGGGGGGAGAATGAACCAAGATGATGGGGGAGAATGAACCAATATGATGGGGGGGAGAATGAACCAAGATGATGGGGGAGAATGAACCAATATGATGGGGGGGAGAATGAACCAAGATGATGGGGGAGAATGAACCAATATGATGGGGGGGAGAATGAACCAAGATGATGGGGGAGAATGAACCAATATGATGGGGGGGAGAATGAACCAAGATGATGGGGGAGAACGAACAAGGAGATGGGGGAGAACGAACAAGATAGAGACTATGAAAAAAAAGAGTAAATAAGGTAATTAACAACGAAGAGTAAAAAAGGCAATGAATAAAGGAATGAACAAAAAATCACAAACTAACAGCAGCTCACCTTGCCAGCAAGGAAGACAATGCGAGTATCGTGGTCGTAGTAGGGGAAGAGGACACCAGAGGAGGAGTCAATGGTTTCGACGCAGAGTGGCGCACTCAAGTCACTTTGGCTCCAGACAGCATATTGTCTATCAGAGTGGCGGGAGAAACCTGTTGTGAGGATGCGGCCTGAGTTGCCCAGGAATACTGCCTTGCAGGCCTTGGTGCCTGCATGACACACCCCTTCCTGCAAACAACCCACACACAACTCACCACCCCAACATCGCTGCTACTATTGGATGTCTAATAGGCCTTTGAAAAAGGTTTCCCTGATGATTTCAGGATATTCCACTATGTACTATTGCATAGTTAATTATATATAGTACAATACACATACGTTTGAAAACTATCATACACATGTACTGATGAATTTACTTTTACTTTTCTTACTCTCTAACAGTAGAATATATACAAAGTACACAAGTGAAATTTAAACTATATACTTAATACTAGAAACTACTTGATATTAAAACTGTATTTAATGATATCACATGTATTTAAAAGTGAGGTACTTTATACGGAGACTTTACTGTATTAAGAATGCAACAATGAACTAGTGATGGCCCGATACTGAAAAAATCAGATATCGATGAAGGTTCCGATATTTAGGATTTTACCAATCCGATACCTGTAAACCGATTTTTTCATTTATCATACTATAAGCAGACATTTGTCATTAAAGTGTTTGAGAGAAAACTGCTGCCTGGAAAAGTTTTGTTTGCAATAAGCTAAATTGACTTACTGTTAAGTGAGATTTATGTACAGTACATCAAAGCATCAAAAAAAATAGTTTAACATTATACAAAATTATACCTCACTACAACATATTATAAAACTAAGTTAAAGTTGCAAAAAGGTCGCTAATCTACAAAAAAATATGTCAAAGGACAGGAATGAAAACTAAGCTAACAAGCCACAATCACTTTGTTTACTTTGAGAAACGTACGTCGAATATAGGACTACTTTACCAAAAATAAAAATGTAATCCGTGAAGTGAAAAATAATTATGGGCATGTACATTCTAATTTGTTTTTATCGTTAGAAATTTTTAATTTTTTTTCTAATTATTGCATATTGATATTTCAAATTATTTTGTTCTTTTTAGTCGTATTGCTGCAGCCTGATGTTAAGAGTTGAGAAAATTAAGTGTGCAGCAGAGGAGAGAAAATACTTGAGGTTAGAATGGCCATTACAGATGTGCCGATATTGGTAAATGTACAGATAATACCGATATCCGATACTGGATATCGGCTATCGGGCCATCACTACAATGAACCTTAGTCAGGATTGAGTATGGTATTTTTTTAAATAGTTTTGAAAATGACAAAATAGTAAATATGTATATTTTGCGTTATGTTACTCCAAATTCTATTGACAGCAAAAATGAAATCTCCAGGTCATGCTAGGTTTACAGGATACAAATTCTATTTCCCTTAACATTTCCAGGATCAGCAGACACCCCGTGATGATGGTGCCACTCTGGATACGCGGCAGCCACAGGTGCAAGTTTCCCACAACTCTATCCAAGGCCCCGACTGCTACAATTTCTCTAACAGGTGTCTCAGTAAGGTATGTGGAGAGATACAGAAATTCCACAGATTCATTAGGCAACACACTGGACTCCACAATACTTTGTGCCCTTGAGCCTCAGTTGCTCATTGACCATTGCTCCTGTTAACCACTGACCAGGTAGCACATATCTGCACTTTTATTCCTTACAAGTTTGTTTTTGGTCAAAAGTTGTCTGGAAGGTATTCACCAAACTTTCTTGAATTTTACATATACTTATTTTTTGGGTCCAGTGTCCATTTTTACAGCATTAGTTTCCCTCTTTTTAAACTTTCCAGCACTTTGCAACAGTGTTACCCAATTACTTGCTAAGTGTAAAATGGCAATTTCACTTTCTCCCATTTCCTCCAGTTCTCATTCCACCACTGCTCCACTCCAACTCATCTATTCAGCATGGTTGGAACAATGGTCTGTCATCTAGCTACAGTATCCTCATCCATGCTGGTTGTCTCAAGACAGAACAAAATGCAAGTGTTTTCTATTTAGGTACAAGCACTGCAAAGTGAGGGTTCATAGGGATCAAGTTAATACAGCAGACCCTAAAGTAAACTAAAATTAATTAAGGAAAACCAGCAGGTATTCTATATAAGTGGGAAGAGTTGTTTGGTATTTAATGGGGATCTTAAAAACCTGTGGCAATAAATTGAGATGAAAAGGCGGTTGAGATGGGGGAAAGGGAGGGGCTTGGGGAGAGGGAGGAGGGAATGGTGATCGGGAAAGAGGGAATGGTGCTGGGGGAAAGGGGGAGATACAAATACCACGTGAAAATTCACTGGATAGTGGTCAGTCTGCAACCGCACTTGGACCAGCAAGATAGGAAACTGTTGCACTAGTACTAGTTCCCACTGAAAATCACATCATGGGACCACACGAAGGTACCTTATTGACTAACTACATACTGGAACATTAACTGAAAATGTGCGACCAATGTGGGAGTAAATATCGACCACAACATTCATGTTACATAATTTCATGTTTTGTTTCAACTTACAATTTTGTATGTTTAAATACAAGATACTGTAATACTATCGTAATACAATTGGCAAAAGCACAAACTGCTACACATTTAGTAACATACACTTGTGACAACATCTTTACACAAATGTAATGTGCAAATGTTGGCTAACAATTCAGTTATTTTCTTACCCCTTTCAGAGTATGCCTGCTGGAAGTTGCACAGTGTCCCTAGCAGAGCACAGACTGCAGACCTCTTTCATGTTAAGTTGACAGTAGATCTTACGTTAAACTGATCAACAAGTGACCATTTTAACAAAGAATCAGTACAGTATTGTTAACATAGCAAGAAATTGTTAGTATAACTTTTACAGTAATTACAATCTTTGTCTTATTGTCTATATCAGGGCTTCCCAAACTTATTTTTACTGTGACGCCCTTGGGAGTTTGCCATTTCTTTGTAAATGAAACGTTAGTGCGGGGCTGGAGGAATTTTCCTCACTTATAAGTCGCACCCCGAGTTTTCAATAAATTTTTTTAAATAAAATGTGCGACTTATATGCGATACAATAGAATAAATGGTACCCATTCATCACAGTGAAATCTTTAACCTGAGTGCTACTTCCAAAAGTTTTTATGTAAAATTTAACTTTTTCCTTACACCAAATATGTAAATAAATCTTAATATAATAAGTAACCTTTAATGAAATTATATAATTAACAGTTCCAATATATACTTCAATCTACCTTTTTGTATGTATTACAATATTTTGCTAAATTGATTAGCATTTTTTAGACATTTGGAGAATTTTATTGAAGTATATGACAGTTAAGATTATATGGCATTGTTTCTCTTCAAAAATAAATTTTGGTAGTTCCCACATGTACACTGTTAACAAAATTTTGACGGTTCCCACATGGCACTGTTTATTTACAAAACATTTGACAGGTGTCGCATGGCAATGTTTTGTTTACATACTAAGGAAGGATACATAATAAGCTCCCTGAAAGTAGATCTTTAGCAGGGCTTCAGAAAATCTTGAAGTTACCGTGAATACATTTTAGCATGTGTTTTCAAGTAGACCCAGCACTTGACATTTGTAAAACACTAATACACTCCTGGTTACACAATACAATTTTGATACTTACAGAGAGCACTATCCCTCGTCGAGGTTCAATAACTCTCAGCATCTTGTCTTTACACGTGGTTGCAATCAGGGAACCATCTCTGTTGAAGGACATTGAGTAAATCACATCAGGGTGACAGTCTATGACGTTGATTGCATCACCAGACCCCACATCCCAAACTATCATCTGAAAAAAAAACCAAAACAAAATAATACTTCTGCCAGAGAGTGCTTTGTCAAATGTCAGAGATAGATGGCTAATATGTGGAATGCGTCACGTCTAAAGGCCTACGACTGAATTTTCTTTCCTGTATACATGACAGTATTATTTTCCATTCCCACATTGCAAAGGGCAGCAACAAACCATGGCAGTTCTTGTCCTGCCGTGTCCCACTTAAGTGTGGTAGTCCTTATGCAAGTGTGCACCAAATCTGAAGAACATTTCCAGTAGCCACACTCAAAAATAAGTTCAGACAATCATTTTTTCCAATTTACTTAAAAAAAATTCTTATTAAAGTCTGTATTTGTTAGTGCATCTTGAACGCTTGTGTATCTTAGACATTCGGTGTACACAATTCCAAATTAGAAAATTACATACATACACATACACATATATATATATATATATATATATATATATATATACATACATACACATATATATACATACATACACATATACATACATACACATATACATACATACACATACATATACATACACATACACACATACATACATATATGTATAGATATATATAGCAGCATAAGATATGCGGAGTTTCAACATGCAACTGGATATGGTAGCAACATTACTGGCAGCTACTGTAAGCTGTGTTCATGTCCATTTTCCTTTACATGTGCCGTTGCCAAACTTCCGTAGACATGGCAGCATTCCTTCCTCTCTGCGGCTCTGACAGAGAAGCAGTAGCGTTTCACTTTCAAGCCTTGTTGCAAAAGGTGGGGAGGAGAAAGGAAGCTGCATGCCAATAGGATGATTTGGTGAAGGGGCGTGGGTGAGGGTGGTGGATAAGGGGCAATTGCCATTAGAGTTGTGATGAAGGAACAGATAAGTTTTTTATTTAGTGGAGGAGAGGAGACTAAAGAAGCACTGAGTACCATTTCATTCATAAATGAGGAAGCAGAGTAGTTCTACAGCCGATTTCAAATTAAAAGCTATTGCCTTAACAGAACTGTAATAATATTGTAATGACGCAATATTCTTAATTTTTTGGAACACAGGTGTAAAATTCTTTCGTGTGCATTTAGCTTTGGAAAGCTTCGTAATATTTTATCAGGTTTAAAGTTAAAGCTGCGGTGGTTCGTTTCCCGCAATAGTTTGTTTATCGAGCAGACGTGTGCTTCTGAAGGTTATCGGACGGACATCTGCTGTTTACATTGTAACAGGAGTCCATTTACCGTCGAGTTTCGAAAGTAGTTTTTTTAGTTATGCGTCAGCATTATACAGAAACTTTCCGGCTGTGTCAGGACGTTCGGTTCTCTGGAAGTGGACGGTGTCAACAGTTTTAGTTTACTGCGACGCAGTTGAGAGTACAATAACATGTTGTGAGCGCGGGAACACAGCGTAGTAGGGGGGATAGGCCTGCCTAATATATACTGGTGGTGCCAATCGCATAAGGAGAGAAGGTAACCAACCGTCGAAGACGCATCGGGCGTGAGAAGACGCACCAGTCCGAAAGGGCGTGGGTCGTTAGGGTGCCAGGAGGGAACGAACATCCCTCCTGCCTTCGTAACTTAGTCTTGCGATGCAAGTTTGAGACATTAATAAACTGTAAACGACTGTGGCGATGTTTTCTGCACTGGTATAACTAATTGTGAAAGTTTGTACTCTGCAAACTGGAAAGTCGTCTGTGCACTGTGAAACTTCAATGATAAATAAAGTATAAAGCAAACTAATCTGGAACTACTACTTCTTAATAAATAGGCGTCACCTGGTACCGAGTCTCGTATTCTACCTACGAGCAAGCCGTGGCAACGTAGCCGTGGCAACGTAACCGTGGCAACGTAAACATTCAGCAGTATAATACAAGGCCGGAACATTACAATATGGAGTGCCAACAATTTTTTATAGTGAAGGTCGTGTACATTACTGGTATAAACAGAAAGATACTCTGCAATGGTAAATGAAATGTGTGTGCCTTTCGTGTCATTAAACACATTTATTCATTTGTAGTGCAGTTCCACCAGAAGGCGAGTGTGTGGAGGCCACAGCTGATTGTGTCACGTATGCTGTTTTTCCAGTAGAAGCATGACTTGTCCCACTGTCCTGACAAACCCTCATTCTATAAATAACAAACCTAGGTCACTCCAGAGCACATGGCAAGTTGTCCATTCCCAGCAGTGGTGTTTTATAACACACTAATTCACTTTCACCTTTTAGCACCTCACATGCCAACCATTTTTCTGTTGAAAATATGTATATACTACTTGGTGTATTTGAAGACAGTGTTGGCTTTGAAAATTAAAGTAAAAACACTAAAAACTGGAAAGTTTAAGGGTAGTCTTTTTGTAAGACAGCTGATAGTGTAATTTTAATTATGTACAGGATTCTACACAACTAATGAAGCTAGCTAAACACCAAGAAAGCGCAACTGCATTGAAAATGTTTCATCGTGCACTTGTGTGTGTGTGTGTGTGTGTGTGTGTATATGTGTGTGTGTATGTGTGTGTGTATATGTGTGTGTGTATGTGTGTGTGTGTGTGTGTGTGTGTGCGCGCGCGCACGCACCTGTCTACAAGTACTACACTGAGTACTTTAATTCCTGTCCTTTTATATATTTTTGGTAGTATGGCACCCTACTTGCAACCTTAAATAACATGTTTGCTATTAAACTTTACACTTAACTAATTTAGGCCTAACAGTATTTCAGCCTCAAGTTTAGTGAGTATGGTTAGACTTCTGTTTTCGATTTATTTACACACAAAGTCTACATCTATTGAATGTCTGCATGTACCAAAATGGTTTAGTCCCCTGGCAAGGTTGCTACCAATTATTAGGATCAATTTCCCTGACTTTTCCAGGTTTTGTAACCTACAGTAAATAAATTTCCATTCTTTGCTGGCATCCAATTAAAAAAAATTCTGCAGAAAAAAGCTATATTTTACAAAATACATATTACTGAAATGAAATTCATGAAACTTGCAGTTTCTTATTACCTACACAACAAAGAAAAATTTTTTACTTGCAAGTCTAATTATAAAACCATGCAAATTATTTTTTAGTACCCATTAGTTTTAAGACAAATTTCTTGGGCTGTAACTGAAAAATACAAAAATACAGTAAAAGGGTATGATTTCTTACTTTATTGTAGAAGACTTGCAAAACTATTGAAACTTATTAAGCAGGGAAACTTAAGTTCCATTGTATGTGGGAAGCAAAAGATTCACAATAAGTTTATATTAAAAGCACATGTTTTGCTCTACACAAATATCTTGTGGCCAAATTCTATTCAGCTAGTCACATTCACAGCATCTCCACACTTTTTTAATTGGACCATTGAAAAATCACCCAATGTACGATTGTGTGATTGTTTCTTAAAATATGTCTTATCACAAGCGTTTTATACTTCTGTAGACTATGGGTACTTTAACTTTTATCCTTTCTTTATACATTAAAAGTTTCTTGGTGGTTAAACTGAACTTTAACTAATGTTTTATCTCTAACTTACTAAGAATAAAAACAAGAGAAAGAGTTAGTAATGCCTAATAAAAAAATTGTTCTCATGCAAAGTGTTACTAAACCAAGTGCACACAAATGCAGGGCATTGTCCCTTTGGTGTAATTTTCTAGACATGAAGCTTGGCTTGCATGAGGTGCAGGAAGGGCCTAAAATTAGAACTTCAGCAGGGCTTCAGAGGAGTTTGAAGTAACCATGAATGGACTATAAAGTTTACTACACTTGAAATGCAGGAAACTAAAGTCATAATTTTATCCATATCTAAGTTTTCCTAACTATATGGTGTGTACTGTAATGAAATATACTTGTAAAGTCAAAAAATACTAACCATCACTTACTACCACTTAACCAAAACATTTAGTATGTAAAATACAACTATTCTTACCTATATGGAAGTAAAAACTTAAATGGAACATCTAATGTTCAGGTAAACAGAGTAACATTTGTAACCCCTGGAACGAGCGAGAGAAGAGATTTGGGCGGCTGTCTGAAGCGAGGTCTCGAGAGCCAATGAAGGTGATTGGGGTGAGTATGGAACAGCACCAGAATGAGAGGGAGAAATGGGAGATCCCCGAGAAAACCAGCCAACCAGTTGCATAGTCTGGCATGATTCCCACGTGCGAAAATCCAAGAGTGACCCGGCCGGGGATAGAACCCAGTTTGCTTAACTGCTAAGCCATCCCCACCCCCAACCCCTGGAAACTTGACTGAACATGGAATAGAGGGAGTAACGCACCAGGTGGTCGAACCCTGCAGAGACCAGGACGTTCTCGGCAGTGGGATGCCACTCTATGTAGCCGACGCGCCTCTTGTGGCCGTGCAGGTCTATCAGCCAGTCGTCGAGGTGTGTGGCCAGTCCTCCGTCTGGGATGTGCCACACCTTAACCTGTCGCACACTACCTGTTCAGCTACATACTTCTCCAGTCTTACAACATAGAGGCAGGAATTTACAGTGTCAGACACTATGTGAGAATTTCAGATGTGGGTGCAAGTATAACTATTATAACCTATGTTTACAGCCTTTTCCTAAATAAACTATACATTTTCTTCAGCAGCTTTATCAGCAAGACAATAGAGGGGAAAATAATTAAGAATGGCAAGCCACCAACTTAAGTAAATTTAGTTTATAAACAAAATAACTGAAGAAAATAATTATTTACCAAAATAATGGTATTTATTCTTTTCGATGCATTCACTTACTTGATCTAAATGAAAGTGATACAGTAAATCATGTCCCACAGCAAACTTCCTACAGCAACACAGATACTGCCTAGTTAACAACTACATTTCCTAATGTACATTTGAAATGTTTAGGTTGCTTCACAATACTATATGTTCTAGTAAGCGTGCAGCCCACTCCCTTTCCTTATACACTTGCGTTTGACTACAGCCCATTCTCGATACACTACATTCACACTTTCTGAAACAAACATTTCAAAAATTACCTGAGGTGCAACATGCTTACTTGTTTAAAACAAATCATACACTGAAGAGCCAAAAAGACTGGTATAGGCATGCAAATGCAAATAACAGAGGTATGGAACCAATCAGAGTAATGCAATGAGGTCGGCAGTTGGATCGGTTACTGCTGCTACAATGGCAGGTTATTAAGATTTAAGTGAGTTTGAACGTGGCGTTATAGTCGGCGCACGAGAGATGGGACATAGCATTTCCGAGGTAGAGATAACATTTGGATGTTCGCGTACGACCATTTCACGAGTGTACCGTGAATATCGGGAATACGGTAAAACATCAAATATTCGACATCGCTGCGGCCGGAAAAAGATCGTGAAAGAACGGGACAAACGACGACTGACGAGAATCATTAAAAGTGACAGACGTGCAACCCTTTCTCAAATTGGCACAGATTGGATTTGTGGATTGCCCTGCAGGATTCATGGTGTAAATTGCCTCCCGCATACCTTCCGACATTAGTAGAGTCCATGCCACGTCGTCTTGCGGCACTTATGCGTGCTCGAGGGGCCCTACACGATATTAGGCAGGTGTACCAGTTTTTTTTACTCTTCAGTGTATATCACCGTATAGCAAGAGTCATTTTTCCCAGCTCACTAAACAGTAATTGCAAGAAAGTTTATCTTTAAACCTCACACATGTCGTGAACACTTTTCCATCTACACCATGGGATCCTCAGCCCTATAACTGGGCTGAGGGTTCACAGTGCACAATCTGAAGGCAGAATCCAAAAAGACAAGAGTGGACTCACGGTGCAGTCATCCGAGCAAGATGCTATAATGTTGTCATTAAAGGGATTCCACTTTATGTCGAGCACCGGCCCCCGATGACCTGTCACGCGGCTCGCATTGAAGTCAAGTCTCCCAGTCTGGAAAAAAGCAAACCATTAAAACCAAAAACACGGAGCTCTAACTGCATTCCATAGCATTTAAAATACACTCCTTTCATTGAAACTATTCAATGTGCTCATCTATAAAAGAACCACTTCAGACGAGGGTGAAAACAGGATGAGGTAGAAGTGGGGAAGAGGGAAGAGGCTGATTGTGAAGAGGGGAAGAAGTAGAGAAGAGGGAAGAGTGAAACGGGGAGAAGAGAGGGATGCAAGTGAAGTCTTGGCTAATTACTGTAGCTGTACGTACTGCCCAATTATTTGTTCAACTTCACTTAGTTTATAAATACTGCTTAGCTTGTTCATACTGTATGCTTGTTGTGGCTTGTACTTAGGTTAACCCTGCTCACAGAAGGGGTTTTTAAATCCTAGTACAATTCCTCTGATCACGTAATGCTCACGTTTAATTTTTTTACACAAATCATACCTTTCTTTTGTAATTTTGCTTAATGCATTGATACTGAAAGATAAGTAAATTTCTAATGTTAATCTTTAACTTTTAATTATACCACAACTAACAGTTTGTTGATTTGCATCTACAGATTTGCAAACACTTTAAAACTGGCCAATGCTACACGTTTCACTTTTAAAACAAGATGCTCACACTGCTGATGGGCAGAACCAGGAAGGTGCCCCCTCCTGCAACTTCCGTCACTACGGCCACAAACTTGGGGTTGACGCTGCAGAAGTGAGAGTCGTGGGCATTCTTCGTGATCTTTATGTTCTCGTAGCAGTTCTCCCGTTTTGCTGGCAACCCATACACGTGCCGGAACTTTGAGCTCCGCACCCCACGAAACCATAGCTGCAGACAAACATAACCACCATAGAAAGTATTTCTGACAGCAGTGTATCGTGGGTGTATAGGGTTTGACTTCATTGAGTGCAAGGTCATTACAGAATGAACAAGTTGCTCACAGAAGCAGGAACAGGGAATGAATCCACCATTACCTGTAGTTTGGAACCATCCAGCACAGAGTGATTTCAGGAAACCATGGAAAACAAATCAGGATGGCTGGACCTGTAATCGAACCAAGGTCCTCCCGAAAGAAAGTCAATTTGTCTACCACTGTGCCAACTTGCTCAGATTGACAGCAAGCGATTTACGTCCAACAGCTACGGATTGTTCACTGGTTACAACCCAGCCTGCCCTTGTTCCACAACAAGACCTTGGGAGACAGGAATTTCCATGCAGGGATTTCTTCCTAATCTTCACTCTGCAATTGCTCCAACCTTATCTTAACTCCTGGCTGGCCAGACCAACAGACAAGTCCGTCTCAACCATTCACACAGCCACAACTAGTGCAACAGCGACACAATGCCTAGCAGTATATAGTTTTGAACTGGGAAGCCATTGCAAGTTCTGTTGTGGACAGTCTTCCTTACCTACAGCATTACACATACACTAGCGTCACGTTGCTCTCCATACTGTTCTACCTTCCAAGTGGAAATTGGTAAAATGGGCATTTTGCAACACTAGCCCAATATAGATTTTCTGCGGATACCAATATCTACATCTATTAAGAAATTTTCCACCGATATTCAGATACAATTAGAGAGAGCAGGTGTGCATTTTTTAATTAAGTTACATTTTTGCCATATTGAAGTTGAATGTATGAAGTTGAATGTCTGTCATGTCTGGTCAATTGAATTATTTTTAGTGAAAGGAAGAAAATTGAAATGAACTTTGGTCTTGATTTTCACCTTTATTATTCAGGGAAAGACTGAAAAGATACGTCATTCTTCTGTACACAAAAATGGCTGAACAAACTCTTTATATTCTCAACAATATCGGCAGAGTTGGACACATCAAATCGATTTCACATCACAATATCTTAAATATTGGCTGTATCAGCAATTGCCATTATTGGACCAATCCTAGTGTTGCCAGAATGATATTTAAGTAAAAAATTCAGAACCAAATATTTTAATACACAGAAAAAGAATACTTTTACATTATGAAGTAAGCGTCTCAATATTCACTTTTCAAGTCTAACAATAAAATACCTTCATGGTCAATACAGCATTGTTATAGTACAACCTACTTTGAAACAATCACAAAGGCAGCTGTGTTTTGTTTTATAATTTATAGTCAGATTTGTTATTTGGATCTGAGACAGCCATCCGTGTATTAAGTAATTAAAAAAAAAAAATTAATACAAAAATTACATTTGGCATCAACGGACTGGAAAGGGTTAAGTGTTGAAGTTCAATGTTTGAGAGAATACACACCAGTTCGAAGCCATCTTACTTGCAAACACTGGGGAATTTGATGCACATGCAAATGTCACCTTTATTGCTCCTCTTTACCATATCTCAAACTGCCGCAACTGCTGTGTATTATTAATTACGTCTAGCAGTTGTGTAGCAACAGTAAAGTGACGAGAGTAATGTGACAGCCAATCTGGAACTCCGGCAAAGCTGCAGAGCTTAACGGCCGAGATACACACGATCCGACTAAATATAACCCAGTGCATTTGGTCAGACTTTACCGCCACAGCACATACCTTGAAAGTTTGCTTAAGTTATGTTCTAATAGTTTAGTTTTCTTTCTGTGACAGAACACAAGAGCTTTGCTAAACACAAACACTAGCCAATGAACTAGATCACCTGTAGCAGATTATAGACTGCTTCTCTACAAGATTCAATTTGCTTGCAAGTTATCCAAACAAAATTGTTTCACAGGATTTGACATCATATAGCATTCTGCTCTAAGTCTTAATAATCCTGCGGTGTGTCAAACTCTGCTTTACTGATTGTAAATATTATACATTACTGAAGAGCCATGCTTGCTTCACAACCATTTGTTATTAGACAGCAGTACAAAAAACAAAATATAACGTGAACTAAAAATACATAAAAGTGTAAGTACTTTAAATTAAAAAAAAATTAAGTTTATAGAGAATTATTTAAAGTCTTTTAATAAGTTAAAATTAAATATCTGCATTAAATATACTTTACACTGGCTTAACATAAATAGCCATTTACCTGAGAATTTGTCATTTCTGCCAGAATTGCACGTTCTATTAAATTCCAGACATCTAAAATGGATCAATAAAATCAAAGCTGAAAGAAAAAAAAAGAAAAAAAATAAACATGATTAAACTAAAACAAAAAACTTTTCAAAAAAAATATAAAAAAAACTTAATTTTCTAATTTTAATGCTACATTTATATAATTAATGACCACAGTCCTTTAATGACATATATTTAAAAACTTCAAACAACTATTTGTTGTTGGGGGGGGGAGAGGGGAGGTGGTAACAAATAAAATGGCAAACCTCCATGAATAAACACTTAATCCTAATCACATTCATTCAGATAAGAAGATCACAGCAGACAAGTAAGTAACCGCTGCACTTGCATTAACAAGTGTTTAAAAACAGACTGGTTCAAACACCAGAATGTCGCTGCTACAGTTATGCAAGGTTTTCTGCAGCTATGTGGTTTTTATTTTAAATATATTTCATTCCAAGAGATTACACTTAAATGCCATAATATCTGCACAACAATATTCACAAATCACAATTTTGCTGTACTGATTAGTTTGTTGAGAAACTGGCAATCACTTACGTAGTACATCAAAATGTAAACATAATTTTTTTGTTTTACACCTAAAAAATTTTTTACATTAGACACTTTAGTAAGCTACCAAATAAGTGGTTAAGTAAAAAAATTACATTTAAGGTACACAATTATTTGTACTCTTGAACCTTTACTACAATTTTACATATATTCAATATTAGATATTATTCAAATATACTGTCAGCATGTAATTAGCAACCATTCTGCAATAGAAACCTGTAAACATTAACACCCCTCTATGTATACAAACAAGTGAAATGCAGAGAAACCAACTTTCCAGTGTAGGATACATAAATATGCACAAACAAATACAGTAGACCTCGGGACCGGACCAACCGACTAATGACCTACTCACACAAAATAAGCCGTTGTCGGCCTTGTATCATCCTCTTCATGGTTAGGATTAACTCAAGGATGATGGAAAATACATACATACATACGTGCATGCATATGGGTATACGGCACCGACTAAAAAATAACACACTAAATAAAATTACACATTTATTATTTGACTACTATTAATAATAAAAAGTAATATGTACATACATAGGTAGAACTAAAAAAAAAAAAAAGCGGAAGTTTTTTTCTGAATTTTTGGTTTAATGTTTTCTTAAACGCTAAATCATGCTATTTCTTAACGAACATGATATCCACGGCAGTTGCCTCTGTCTGCTGCTCGATTTACCTTGCAGCCAATTCCAGTGCAGCTCTTCCATCAGCGTGGCTCAATTTCCCCTAGTCATTTCTCTCTTCTTCATCTTCTTCCTCACTATCTTCTTGGCGAATGACAGCTTGAACGATTTCATCGTCACTTAGGATTTCATTTTGAAGCTCCTCATCTTCACCAGCAATCCATGCCACAACATCTTGTTCTTCGAGATCATAGTGAGGCAGGAATTTTAAATCTTTTAACAAAGATGAGTTGTCATCTGGTTCAGAAACCTGAAGATTCGGCTCATTTACTTTTGGATTGTCATCTTTATTCTTTCCAACGATTCCTTTTACATTTGGCCATGCTTTTTTCCAAGACTTTATAAAAGTAGTAGATGGAATTTCTTTGTATGCCTTAGCCACCATATAGATCACGTCTTTCATGTTTATGGCCTTCAAGGCTTGGATAAAACCTGTGTTGCTTTCGTTGTCCATTTTACCGAGAATTTCCAAAAGAAGCTCTCCGCGGTACCTCCTCCTCAGACACTTGATGACCCCTTGGTCCATTGGTTGTGTAACACTTGTGACGTTAGGTGGTAAAAATAAGAGTTTTACATCACTAGAACCTTCACATTCAATTTCTTGTGGGTGGGTAGGCGCATTGTCGAGCAGTACAAGAGCATTAGGTGGCAACTTCAAACTCGCCAAATGGTGTTTCACTTTAGGAACAAATTCGCTTATGAACCACTCCTTGAACAGATTCGTGTCCATCCAAGCTGATTTTTGTGTCTTGTAGTACACCAGAAGGGAAGACATGTTTAAATTCTTAAAAGCTCTGGGCTTTGCCAATTTTCCAACAACAAACAGAGGCAGCTTGTGGGACCCTGAGGCATTTGAACACAAAGCGATCGTGATTCTCTCCTTACTGGCTTTAAATCCAGGGGCTGAAGTTTCCTTACATGTAGTAAATGTTTTCTTCAGCAAAAGTTTAAAATTTAAACCTGTTTCATTGATATTATAAACTTGTTCTGGAGTTAGATTCTCGCTGTCAATTACGTCATTCAGTCTTTTTGTAAAGCCACTAGCAACTGATGTGTCCGCCGACAATTTTTCTCCACAAACGCCAAGAATATGTACTCCATGTAATTTCTTCCAACGCATTAGCCAACCATCACTTGCAGAGAATGTACCCCCTTCTAGTTTTGAGTGTAGGATTGTTGCCTTTTCTTTCAAAATCGGCCCATTTATCGGGTGCCTCTTCTGCGTTCCTGCATGAACCATAGCCACAAGGCATTGTCTACAAATTTGTACTTTGGTTTCTTTAAAGTACAACGCGTTAGAAGCTCTTTTTCTGTTTCAATTTGAGTACAGAAATCCTGTATGGATTTTCTGTTTCGGCGCCAGTCATTAACCGTACTCTTGCCTAAATTAAAAACTCTACAGATACTTTGGACCAATTCACCCTTCTCTAGACGCTGCAGGATATCTAGTCTTTGTTCCATTGAAACAAATGAATGTTAACATTTAGCACTCATCTTTCTAACCATTTAAACTACATACATATGAATCGCAATGTAGGTCTGCACACGAATGATAGCTCCTCTTAACTAAACTGTGTCAAATAAGGATGTAAGTAAGTGATTGCAGGCCTCTACCTATCCGTCTAGCCGTCTGGGCTGGGCGTGACTTATGCATACCAGGCGCCGGCCGAACCATCCGAGGCCAGACGAGAGGGAGTCTACTATTTCATTCTTAATGCATTAAAAAAATTCTACAAAAAATTTTTTTTATCTCTTGAGCCTTTTCCAAGAAGTGTAAAATTGTGTTTTCAGGATTACACAATGTAAATCCACTAATTCTTCCAGATTAACAACAACCTACATGCAACAGTTGGCTGTGTAAAAGCACGTATATCGAGCCTGAACACGAGTAATACACAAACAGGTCTATGAATGGTAGGCTACCTTTTCTTTTACATTAACTACTGTTCAAGAGCCTTATTTTTTTTTCTAGTTTGAGAATAATTATGGTTCTCACATAACTAGATAAAATACCAAATCATTTAAAAATTATTTAGAAATTTTTTTTATGTGTTAAAACAACAATTTCATTAAAATCTTGATTCCTACAATTGCAATGTGTGTTTTGATTACAAAATTTTATAGCAAGAATTCTTTTCTTGCAGTTTAACCCAGATGCAGTGTTTGGCTTAAAATACCTAGAAATTAAAATTTTAATGCTGTGAAAACTTCTTGGATTAATTACATTTTAGTTGTGATAATTTGATTTAACTTTAATTTGTCTGCTATGACACTAACTAACCAACTTTTTAAAGTAACTAACGAGAAATGAGCCAATTTTCTATTATTTTTCTACCTCCTTTAACTCTGTATTTCAAGGGAGTTGGTGAGACACTGTTTCTGTCATCTGATCATAACAAATAATTTGTGCGCAATGATAGATACTGCCCTGGTTCTTCATTTCTTTGTTAATTGAACAGGATGTATACTGGATTGTACAAAAAAAGTGACTTCTTTATCATGTCATACGTTGCCAAGAATAGCTCTCAGAAACATAGGGATAAATACAAAATTTTTTTAACCTATGGCAGCTTTGAAAAAACTAAGGTATGTCCCCAAAACTTTAGAGTAAAAATAGGAAATAAAATAGAATTGGTGAGACGACTAAGCAGTTTGCAGCATTTAACTATTAAACCTGCCTAGACTAACATTTCTAAAATTTCACAAGAATGACATCTTGAGATTTTGAATTATTATAAGTGTAGCAGGAAAGAAGATTGGGAAAAAGAACACACACAAGAAACTATTTCTCTCAATATCCATATGGCCATGACGTTAAGATTCCTCGCAACCTGCGATCGTACAGCAGCTTGCAGACCATGTTTAAGATACCCAAATACTATTTCCGATAACCTAAACTGAAACATAAAAAGAGGCTCTTTAAATTTCTGCATGAATGTAAGTACAACACACAAAACACTAACTTTATTAATATCATATAGTGTAAGTAAGCAGATACCTGTATTTTACCATTGGCAGTATACGCAGAAGCTTATATTTAAAAAATTATGCATTTAGATACAAAATTGTTAGATGTAGATATTCAAATGATGTATTCACTTTGTGTAGGAGGCGTGGCTGGGGCAATAGAAAGTAGTTGTGTGGCTAATTAACTTCAGGATAACTGGGGTGTTGGCACAGATCAGCGTTAACAGAAGGTAAATCTACGGCTGTAGAAGGCTGGAACCACACAATATTACAAGTAACCTCGCACATCACTGTGGAAGATACCAAGCATTAAGTACATGCATCATACAGTCATGTATGTCTACCTCTATAAAATGTTTACATGATAATGGGGAATTATCTTGCTTTGCTAATGTACCCTTCGTTTCTTTGCCCCTAGGTACCTGTAAATGTTGCACTCGTTTTTGTTAAGCTATCATCATCAGGTTGTACACATCTTGCCTTATACATTTTGTCACAGTAGGTTTAGAATGTGAAGTAATAGGAGCAGTATTTCCTGCATTGCCGTGATGTCAGTGACCAATATTTCAGGATCCTCAGAGTTGCTGACTAAGTGTGTGTAAGCATTTATCATAGCTCCACTCCATTGTGTTCCATGCGCACTACTGCACAATCTCTCTTGAGTAAGTTCACTTTACCACAGATAATGTGCAACTTTTTTGCAAACATGTGTGCACGCACATTCGGTGTGGTGAAACACCCACATTAGTGTACATTCAACTGCTGTGCATGCTCATTGGGCTCGTGCAGGCAAAAAGTTCAAATGTTAAGACTGTTTAAGGCTGCATTTGACTATGAAACAGAAAATTGACACTGTGCCCCAGGAAATCATGAAGGTCACTTCATGTTATAATTCTAAATTATTTTAGTCTTTTCAAAATAATTTAACTACACCTACATAGTTTTCAGAATATTTTATTTCTTTATATGACAAACAGTTGCTACACAATATACTGCTCCTAATGTTCCTGACTTAAAATGCAAATTAGCAACTTTCTACGGACTTGTGTATTTCTCTGATCCACATATTCATAGCGGCTTCAGTGACTTGTATCCAAACAGGCATTAAAGTTCTTATGAAAAAGTTTCTGGAGTGTTACCACAAATCTTCAGCTACCAACACCACCATGCCATACAGACATTAATATTGAACTATGAATGTATAATTCTTTCAAAATTAACATAATTTTGAACACATCTTCCCCTTTTTAAAAGCCAAATAATTTTAGGTGAAAACTTTATGTAATGACAATCTATAAAACTAACATCACTGTATGGATTAGTAGTTAATTGTCATGACAAAGTTATTAACTGAAAACTTTAACGGTGAGGCCCACCCACAACCACTAGTGATTGGACTTTACAGAACTGCAAGTGATTAACACCACGGGGCAGTTCCCAGGGACACACGTGCCAACTGCGTACACCAGTCACGGTCTGTTTCCACTTCCTCGTCCAGGGGCAGCGAGGCGTCCCTTCCTGCTCCGCCAGTGTCGTGCTAATTACCTCCGTGATGCACATCAAGATAGCTGCTGGCTTTACCGTTACCTGTCCACACGCTCCCTCGGCCCACATGCAAAGAAAAGAAGGCAGGTAGCTGCCGACTCAAACTGGGAGACTCACTGTGGCTGCTCCAAGTTAATGCACGCTGCCTGGACACGGGATTACCAAATATAACCAAACTGAAGGCGAGAATGTTAATAGGTTGGGTGGAAGGCGGACTCAAACAAAAACTCAACCTCACTGATTTTTTGAAAAAGAGAATTATCATTAACATTTTTCTTACTTGATTGTTGTGAATGGCTATAACCACAATATTTTTAAAAATATGAAACTAAAATATGGTCAATTTGATGCCATTACTATTGCAACCACACATGGCTAACTGGTTCAAGATAAGGTCCATATTTTGTCGCCCAACATTTGTCTTGGCGTGCAGGCAACACAAATGCTGTTCTGGAGTTACATGTAGCTTGCGGGCCACCTGCACGACAGCCTGGGCCTCGACTATCCCAACACCTACAAATATTGAAACTCCTTCCTACAGCCAGTTTCCAGTTAACAGAGTACTTTTACAACCCCTGCACAGTTTCTCCCTCCAGTCCACCACATGTCCACAGCCACACTACCTGGAGACATATCCACACGTACAATACACACTGCCAAAAGGCTGCCAACTGTGTTCTACAACACCAACCGTCACTTTACTTTCCACAATATGAAAATAATTAAAGGTTTACCTATTTTAAACATTACACTTAATACTGTTGGAGAACCAAATTTTTTCCTTTAGATTGAGGATAGTTTTTGGTTTACCACAATCCCAATATTTTATAAAAAAAAAATTATTTGGAATATAATTTTTAACTTTTTTAGGATAAATGTAAGCTTTTCACTTAAAATCTTAATATGTACAAATTTGAAAAAGTTGTTTCAATACAAAGTTTGGTTTCTGCTAAAGTGTTCATTGAAGTTAGAGAAGGGGCATGTTGCAATTTCTTTGAAATTCAACATTTACCTGCTTCTAGCTATTTCAATTTTAAATTTTATCTCTGAAGTTAAAACCAATAAAGGCGAACAACATGATAAATTTCCAATAAATATTTCTCAGTTACCTAGAGCTGTATCTTAACATATTAATTTTATTCAATTTTAAAATTTTTATAAAAAAAATTTTTTGTAGTTTGTCATATTTGAAAATTTATTTTCCCCTAATGTGTTACGTACTTACTTCACATTACTTCAAAACTGAAAATAAAATGTGCTAAAAAATGTATAAAATAATTTCAGACTCAAATTTTCTAAAATTTACTACCAGTATTGTAGCAGTAACACCAGCAATGATGTGCATCAAAATACAAGCAGATGTGGCCAGTAATTTTTTTTTACAAATTTCATTTGCACAATGGTGGGACCTACTGACAATGCGTACTGTTATTTGTTCAATTTTAAGCCAGAAACATGTGTATTCCAGCTATGATGCACATTCTGATGAGTTATGCAAACAAACTGCTTGCAAATAACTATCAAAAATAGATTTTGAAGAGTCAAAATAGCAAGATGAACTGAAATAATATTATCTTTTCTGTATACAGGGCTGCCACCCACCAAGTAGGTAAACCTTCGGTTGTTTTAGGGACCTCAGGCATAAAATTAGGGGAATTTTAGGGACCGCTGAGATTAAATTAGGGACTAAAGTGGATAACTAACAGGAGTATGTGGTAAACACACAAATCCAGTATCCCCTTCCAACTTTTACTGCCCGAAAGTAGTCACTTTTCAGACCATAGTGTACTAAAAATAAATTAGTGTTTTCTTAATTTTTAATTCTATAAAATTTATCACCAACTTTCTCACAAGAAAAAGTATTCTAAGTAAAATGCTATCAAAAAAAAATTTCCTGCCAATAAATATTTCTTTTAATTTTAAGGAATGATCACCCTTCTCCCCAGTAAGCATGAATATCTTTTTAATTAATTGAAATTTTTTCCTACAAATATATTCATTAATTTATTTTTATGATCTTTAGCATATCCTCGCAATAAAATAAAGCTTCAAAAACTGCTTTTCATTAAAGATGTTCTTCCAAGATAAACAAAAAAAGAAATTAGATTACACATTATCTGATAAAGATTTCTTCCTTTCATGAAACAAATCACTGTTCATTAGCTGAAAAACTTTCCTGTTAAAATTTGGTCAGTCACTACCAAGCACTATTAGATTTTTTTGGAAAGGCAAGCCTGTTCCATTGCATTATTCAACTTGACAAAAATGTCTTTTGCAGTGGCACCACCAACGAAAAACGTTTCCAGATGTCCGCTACTTTGTTCTTTTCCGACCAAAACCTTACAGTTGTTTGAAGTTCTTTTCACCCTCGTGTGTTTACAGTTTCATCATAGCATAATGTAAAAGATGTATCTTCCATTTCTCAAAGTTGCTGTAGTCTAAAAAATGGTGCTAAACCAACAGTCAACATGTACAATGCTTTTGTTCAACTAAATGAAAAGTCATCCATCTTTGATTCTGGGGACATTGCTGAGAATGCATCACTTACGTCTGTGCATGAACTGAAAGAATAATATGAGGAAACCTTTCAAAACCCAAATTAATTCCACAACAGAGGTTTTGTCTCAAGCATTATACAGTTTAATGGTAGATGCTGCACTTTTACTATGCGTGGCCCAGGTGGAGGTGGTAGAGCACTGGTGTTCGCCTCGTGATGGTGCGGGAGGGGTATCAGTAGACAGGCGGGAAGGCCCTTCTTGTATACTTCCATCAAAATGCAAGAGACAGTCAGTACCAGCCGGCAAAGAAGCGTGGTTTACTTTAAAACAAAAGCACACTACACATGTTATTGCTGAACATTAGTTAAAGGAACCACTTATTTCTTGATTAATAACTGTTGAGGTGCCAAAATCCTAGAAACATTCCTTACATCAGTTCCCCTATTCCAGAAATGTTGTCATCCTTTGCCACTGTTGCTACTTTGTAAGTTCACCAAAACTTGAGGAATCTCCTCCTCCATTAGTTCATCGTTTACCCAATAATTATTTTTTAGTTTTTTCACATGATCAAATTGTTTTTTCCAGTCTGCTGGTGAAATCCTGTCAATCACTACATGAGTTAATTGCAGCATGTCTGAGTTCACAACGTTAACATTTTTGTTAGCAATGCAGGACTTGACCGTGCTCCAGATGTACTCTATTGGGTTTAAGTCACTATTGTATGGCGGTAATCAGATGATTGTGTCCATGGGACGTAAAAAGTTTATCAACGGTATAAATGGGAGGTTGCGGATTTAACCTAACCTTTATATGCAGCTCTGATTTTCTCTCATTTGCAGAAAAAAACATTTATCAGCCAATTTCTCATGGTGGTGATAGAAGACACCGTTGGACATTTGTTCTCACACACACCATGGTATGGAGCATTATCACGAACAATAATGCTTGGAGATGAAATGTTGGGTAGCAGTTTTTTCACACTATTTCATGAAATTATTGCTGTTCATTTTGTCCTCTCCGCTTTTAGTTCTGGCTTCAAAATTTTATTCGACTCTCTCAAGAAAGTAGTTTTCACTACCTGAGTGAACTATAATTCATTGCTGGCCTGGATGGTTGTTTTTTTTACACTCGTGCTACCTCATCATGCTGCCAACACTTCTTCAGTGTATTTCAGATGAATCCATATCTCATCCAGGTATATTACAGGTAATTTACTTTTGCCTAGTCTCATTTTCCCTTATAGCTCGTAGGCATTTCACTTGCCATGCACGATTATTTCTCTCCATTAAGAATAACCACATAGTTTTACATTTTTTGAACCCGATTGCTTTGATTAATTTTCGCAAAGTACCTCTGAAATAAATTTCTTTTGCCAACACCGCCTGCAAGTTTTTTAGTGTGGGTATTGTTTTTTCATCACGTAAAACTCTTGCACTTTTTTTCCCCACCACTCCAGCATAAAATGAATAACTGAATTCTTCTGTCTGTAGTTTTCCTTTTATTACCAGGAGTTGACCATTTTGTTTCGCTGCTTAACACTATATTGCCCTCTTTACAAATGTTTTTAATAAAAAGCTTTTGATTTCCCGGTTGCAGCCAAAGCACGTTTTGTTGCACACCAAATAAGAATCATCACATTACCACCTTCCTCTTCTTTATCACAAAACTGGATTACACTTAAAACAATTTCTGTAGCTTCGCTATGCACAGGTCTATTGTTTTTACGTTTTTCAGACATTGCAAATATTACAATGGGTAAATAAAACGTCCAGGTGCACACAAGTTATAGACAAACAGTTGCTGATATAGCAACGACAACAAATATGTATATTTCGAGTCACTACGACATACAATGGCCGTAATACTTATAACTTGCGGGTAAAGGCGCGTGACACGAAACTCAACGGAAAACCAACACAAGTTCCCACCACTTTACAACCGACATGACTATATGCAGCCGCTTGCTGGCTATTGGCTGGAAGGAGACTAGGCAAACGTCAGTGTAAGGAGGGGTGGTGCGTGTGAGAAAGGAGAACATTAGTTCACATTTTTCCCAGAGCTTCACTAAAGTTTGTCGTTCTGTACTACGTTCTGCTTCTGAAGGAGATCCTCCTGGCGATCTTAACTGAAGAAAACCACGAATCTAAATAGTTTTTGAATCCTCTGTTTCTCACCTTTTGTATGCTGCATTCATTTTTCAAATCCTTCGACTACAATGAAAGTTTTCATACATAACTTGCAAACTGCTTTACTGTCATCTTTCTTTGATAACCAGCCCGAAATCAAAATCCATTACAATAAATCTAATTTACCCAACTAGTCTGGAAACCACACTTCCCATGATCCTATAGATTTGTTTATCAAAATGTTCACAGTATAAAATATTTCAAACTATATCATCAGTTGTTATTCGTTGAAATGTACTTAAATCAAAAAAGAAAAAAAAAACCCAGCATAATTTTTAGTACCTGAAATGAAGAAATTATTACATGTATTAATTTCAAGAAATTGAATGTTTTACACTGTCACATCTGTAAGAGACATGAAAAGTTTTAAAATTCAGGCAATGGTAATGTCTCTTCCCTCTTACAAAAATCCAGTGTTGACCAGCAGGATTTAAACCCGGTTTTCTGTGAGAAGCAAGGATCCTGACAGGCACACCCTGATATCTGGAGTTGATATACAATAAGTATACACAGTAGAATAAATCTTTGATTAGTGTATTATGTATACTGGTCTCCTCCTCCCCTTCAGCCATCCTTATCTCACGATATTGTTTGTAATAAGATGCTTCAAGTTTCAAAACACTGAAAAACACACATTACACAGACAAAAGTGCTCTAAAAAATAACTTTTTAGTAATGCCTGCTAGCAATAAATATATTCTTCAAAATTCAGCAAGTTTCCAAAGAAAAAATTGTTTAATCTTCAGTTCTTTTGTGTACACACTCCAAATCATCTTACGTGAACATAAAATTACAAAATTTAACAATTTTTGGCAGTAAGAGACTTTGAAATGTGTTGTCTTTTTACAAATTTAAAAATTCATTGTTTACAAGATTTAAAAAAAAAGTAATTTTAAGGAGCACTGGCAGCACCGTGTATATTAGTAATCCAGGATCGCAGAGCTTCGCAGTCATGCGGTCTCAGCGTGAACGTATCATCCCCAGTGGCACACCATACCAGTCTCACGGCTCTGGGCTTTACACACACGTTAACAACTTTCAAAACCATAGTTAAACTGGATCAAAAAAATCCCTGGTTACAGTAACTATACAATATTATAGCATGTTTGCAATTGAGTCGGCATTTTTGAAAGGTTTTCATTCTGGCCTATTGTGCATATTTTAATATGCCCCATTTAAATCTTTACATTGAAGTTTAACTAATCAGACGCGTACATAAATTGCACTATGGTAATGGTACACAATAAAATATCTAACATATTTTTTCTTTATGTATAGACGAAAAGCATGTTCAGAATCAACGTGATTAATACATTATATTTTCAACAATATTTTCCATAACTTCTTGTTAGCATTTAAACAGATAAACAGTATTTTTTTTCAAACAATTTAACATCAAAATCTTTAGATTAACAAACTGTAAAATCTGCACACAGAGCCAGCCAACTGTCACCCAACGCCATGGAAACTATCACTACATACGCTACGACTGCGAGGAGACTGCAGCTTGCCAATCCCTGTGGTCCACATAAGCACTGCGTGACTTAAGGAACAAAGGAGGGAAAGCTTACAAAGGCAACCGTGGTGCAGCAGCTGAAAGTGAAAAGCAGCAAGCAGAAGAAAGTAGGCTAACCAACTTTCCTACCTGCTACTTAGTGCAGAAACTTACACACGCGTCTCATTGCTGGGACACCGCAGCTTTAATAGTTTAGTTTTTGTTTACAGCACTATCAAACCAAGCACAGAAGTACAGTGGCAAGACTGATATTTTTGAGGACGCTAGTTTAATTCTATATCTGATTTACATTTCCCACGTTCTCTGAAGTCACTATGCAATTGTCAGGATGGTTTTGTATTTGATCACCCTGCTGATGACAAACCACAAAAACATGTAATAACTAAAAAAAAAAAAATTTCCTTGGTCATGCTTATGTGACGAGAAGGTTAGACAAGTGCTTTATTGCACCCAACTCCCATCATCTAATAACTTGAGACAAGTGTACTCAGGAGAAATTGATCGGCCAAGGAAGTTTTTAACAATGTACTTTACTTTAGCACAGGAACTAAGAATGGGATCTCACGAATAATCAGCTACAAACCACTTTGACAACTGACTCTACAATGACTTATGCTATTGTTGGTTGCCCAAGTTTGGGGCAGATCCTGGGCAAAAAGTACAAGTAACATTTTTTTCCAAATAAAACTCTCCACTAACCAAGGCATGAATACAACTTTGGTTTTGTTACCAAGAACACAAAACACTATGGTTTTATGGAATTATTGTTTTAATATCTGCAATGTTTACTGGAATTATAACACAACAATTATATCTTAAAGTAATGAGTGGCATGTTTAGAATATTGCTTAGGTCTTCCGCTTTTCTGGTATTCTAAAAACTTTTAGCACGTATATTTTAGTGGAACTATTCTGGACCAAGTGTAGCAAAGAGACNAGCTGAAAGTGAAAAGCAGCAAGCAGAAGAAAGTAGGCTAACCAACTTTCCTACCTGCTACTTAGTGCAGAAACTTGCACACGCGTCTCATTGCTGGGACACCGCAGCTTTAATAGTTTAGTTTTTGTTTACAGCACTATCAAACCAAGCACAGAAGTACAGTGGCAAGACTGATATTTTTGGGGACGCTAGTTTAATTCTACATCTGATTTACATTTCCCACGTTCTCTGAAGTCACTATGCAATTGTCAGGATGGTTTTGTATTTGATCACCCTGCTGATGAAAAACCACAAAAACATGTAATAACTAAAAAAAAAAAAATTCCTTGGTCATGCTTATGTGACGAGAAGGTTAGACAAGTGCTTTATTGCACCCAACTCCCATCATCTAATAATTTGAGACAAGTGTACTCAGGAGAAATTGATTGGCCAAGGAAGTTTTTAACACTGTACTTTACTTTAGCACAGGGGCTAAGAATGGAATCTCGCGAATAATCGGCTACAAACCACTTTGACAACTGACTCTACAATGACTTATGCTATTGTTGGTTGCCCAAGTTTGAGGCAGATCCTGGGCAAAAAGTACAAGTAACATTTTTGTCCAAATAAAACTCTCCACTAGCCAAGGCATGAATATAACTTTGGTTTTGTTACCAAGAACACAAAACACTATGGTTTTATGGAATTATTGTTTTAATATCTGCAATGTTTACTGGAATTATAACACAACAATTATATCTAAAGTAATGAGTGGCATGTTTAGAATATTGGTTAGGTCTTCCCCTTTTCTGGTATTCTAAAAACTTTTAGCACGTATATTTTAGTGGAACTATTCTGGACCAAGTGTAGCAAAGAGACNCCTTTTCTGGTATTCTAAAAACTTTTAGCACGTATATTTTAGTGGAACTATTCTGGACCAAGTGTAGCAAAGAGACTTTATAATATTATACACAAACATTTTTTTAAATTCAAAATAGAAAATTTAAAAATGTTCTGTGTGGCTTTATCTTTGTCTAAAATAATGATCACGTAAAATTTTCCTACATCATTTTCCTGCCGAACCTAACTACCTGCCTGTATGCCTAACCTGGAGATGTACCCATACTTGTTGCAAGTGCAAAATTCTGTAACTTTTTACCAAATTAAGTTTCTGGCAATTTTTCCTTTAAACCTTCTCTTTCCACATCATAAGGAGCCATGCCACCATGAACTCCATGGAACTTTGCATCAGCACTGGAAAATCCACCAGGAACATTGCGATCACCAACCAGCCACGCCAATGTTGAGCTATGCAGCAAAGAAGTTGGCCACGGAATATGACACCGGCAAAATCAGCTGGACAATATGGAATTTCCCAGTCAACCGCAACGTGACAGTGGGTTGATTGACTGACACGCCTCCAATGGTATTGTAGAACGCTTGTGCTTTAAGTGTATGTGCCCACTACCGGACCCAGACCCATTCGCCCTAGTGCAACCGAGATCTAGCACCTGTCAATGTGCTAATCCCGTGAAAGCCCAGAAACTGTGCGAGGACACTGACAAGATAAACTATGAACTATGATCAGAGTCTGACGCATACCACCGCGGNAAGCCCAGAAACTGTGCGAGGACACTGACAAGATAAACTATGAACTATGATCAGAGTCTGACGCATACCACCGCGGACCGACCAGTCAATCTGTAAGAGACCTCGACAGGTCTGGGGTACCTTTCACTGTCCGCAAGACAGCGTGCTGCAATTGCGTCTGACTGAACAAATCACCACTCACAGCTACTAAGTTCCGTAGGACAGAGTGGAAATGTAGCAATGTGCGTTGGTGTGACAAAGTTTCCCAAGCTACCCTTGCATGCTCTGTCTCATCAAGTGTAACATTACAAATGTGTGTCACCTAAGGAACTTGCCACTGTAACTTCCGAGAACTTTATTCTGTGTCTCAAGAACCGCCAAAACCACCAGTTTTCTTTCGCGCAAAACAACCAGCAATCTTCGGTATCGCCAACCAAAGTCCGTCAGAGCGATGTCAAACTGTCTGCCAAGGGATGAGCTCTGAGCTCACGTACTGTGACAGCTGTGGATTGAGAGCCCACCGCCAGTGCATCACCACGAGAAATTAGTGTCATCCTGGGAAGGAGAGTTGTGTGCAAACAGTGCATACCGCAACTCCACATGCCATCTCTGCAATGTGCATTCCAGGGCCTCGCCGCCCGCCACGCCTCCGGTGCATTCTAAACCGCTCAACATGGCCGCAGGACTGCACAGCACCACGCCAACAGCTGCATCAACACGACCATGAGCTCTCTCCACAGCAACACCAGCGTCTACACCTGCCCGTTTCCAAACACTACCTGGGTTTGCAGGCCTACCTATTGAAGACTCATTGCCCTTCCTTCAAGATTGAACCAGCAGACTGCAGTACTACGGCGTCTAGGAGGAAGATTAACCCAACTGTGTGGGTCACTGCCTCAGTGGTTATGTGAGACAGTGGTGGTGTGGCATTTCACACTATGGCATCACATGGGAAGAATTAGGCCATGCCTTTGAGTGCCGTACTTTCAGCTCCCTGCAAGCACGCAGCCATGTCATTCTTGAAGCGCAGAAACCTGACGAGCTCCTCTCAACATTCGATACACAGAATATCAACCTCATACAGATATATCATCTACAGATATCAACCAAGGAATAGCTCTAGGTGGTAGCAGGTACAGTGCGACCAGTGGACAAGTAGGAGAGGTTGTTAGCAATCTTAGAACAGACAACAATAACACGTGCCCAGCCGCGATTCCGGGCAACCGTGCCGGTACCACGAGTGACAAAAGTGGGGGCAAAGGATACCGAGGATAAACTTTCGGACCAACCTAACAAAAATAGCAAAAACCTTAAATCCCAGTGACATGCCTATTCCGGGAAAAAAGAGAGAGTTACTATGCGAACACGTTCGGGACGTGGTCCACCACCGTTTGTTTGTCTGTACTGTGACGGTCAGCGCATGCACTAGCATGACGAGTGTCTAAAGCACGCCGCCAAGATACGCGACGGTAAACAGCCACTGGGAAACGAATGAGCAGGATAGAGCGGCTGGAAGTCACATATCCCCAGGTGACACTCTCCACGACAAATTCTTAGATCACAAATTTGCAGCAATAAAAACCAAGTAATCCGTATTCCTATTTTCTTAAACAATTAACAGCGCCACGCTCTAATAGACATCACCGTTTCACATAACTTTGTCCGTGTGAAGGTAGTGGACATGAGCAAAATAAAGCCAACAAATCAAACAGTGCAACNGCCGTTTCACATAACTTTGTCCGTGTGAAGGTAGTGGACATGAGCAAAATAAAGCCAACAAATCAAACAGTGCAACTTGCAACCACCCCTCCCCCCTATGCTGAAAAAATAGGTGAAATAACCGTAACAGTGCGTATTAGGGACATTGAAACAACAGCTTTTGATTCAAATTATTTACGAGAGGATTCAATTTTAGGCATACCATAGCTAACCGAGCAGAACACAGTGGTAGAACCAGCTGCCAGGCAAATCCACTTTGGACAGTATACACCGCACTGAACCGTAAACAACATCAACAGCATCATTAAGGAGCAAATTCAGGAAAAGCTGAATCAAGGAATAATTGAACTGACCAACAGTGCCCACAATTCTGCAATTGCAGTAGCTGCGAAAAAGGACAAGACCTGGAGATTCTGCATAGACTTCCGACCACTATACCTCACAGAAAACGCAACGTCAAAGACACGCTCAACAGCATGGGCCGTGCCAAAGTCCTAACGTCACTTGCCCTCTGCAGCGGCTCCTGGCAGGTACCTGAGAAGGCCACGGGCACCACATAACGGGTTATCGTGGGCTCAGGAGCGGTTAACAGATGTTGAGAATTTGCGGTGACAGGTTTAAGAAGGTTTGTTAAGATAATTTGGATAATAAGGGTGCCAGCTCAGTTGAGCAGAGACTTCTCTAGGGACGGGCTGTTCGCCCGCGTGACCCACGTTAAATACAATCAGTGCAAAATATTAACTTGTATGAGTAATGTGATATGTCGTGTATAACAAATATGTTAAAAATGTAAAATAATAACAATAAGAACTATCAACATAGACGTTGTTAAAAAGTCTTAAAGCTGACCTAAATATGGTTATAGGCCCAAAGTGTGAACATTCGTACGAAAATTGTTTATGAAATATGACAAAATTCTTTGAACAGCTGAAAACAGCAAACAAAGCAATTGACAGTTAAAACGTAGAGAGTCGCATGGTAGTGTTTATGTTTACATGTGGCAAAAGGATATGTAGTAGGTAAGCAAAAGTATCATCTGCAGGGCTTCAGAAAAATGTTAAGTAACTGTGAATGGCCTATAACCCACGTGTATTGCACAACGTCTTGCTAATGAATGAAATGAGGAAACTTAAAAATTAACACTGAAAAGTCTTATTATATGAATAAGATTATGGTCTGTTCACAACAAGAGTGGAGAGTAGAGAGATTTGGGCTGCTCTTAACATCGAGGTCTTGAGAGCCGATAAGGATGGAAAGAGTATGGAGTAGCGCCGGATTGTAAAGGCGGGGGAAACGGGAGATCCACAAGAAAACCCGCAAACCAGCGGCATAGTCCAGCAATAGCTCTGAAGTTCACAGTTAGTTTATATAGATGGAATACCTCAGCTACCGTATTTGGCGATCATAACTTACTATGTAAATGTTATCTGTATTGTAATTTATTGTAAATATCTTGTGTCCAATACATAAGTGTAACGTAACACTGTATGGTAATGGACCAAAAATAACCAATGCAGGGCAACAGTATGGTAAACATATTTAGGTAATTATTAAGTTTAGGGGCTTTTCTGTAAAAAAAAAAAACCCCAAACAGTGGTCTATTTCCACTCTACTAATCACGTAGAACACGAATATACTAGGGGCAGAGCTTTATAAAAACTACAAAGTATTTTTAAAAATTGAACAAAATTGTGAAATGACTGTTTAGAGAGGTTGTTTACGATTGTGAATGAAACGTCCTAGACCAACAAAAGTTGCATTAACGGGTTCTGCACAGCTTACCTTGTTCATATTCAAGATGGCGTGATATTAAAATAAGTAGAACATATTTAAAGAAATCGCGAAATTTGATGTTCATGTCTATTAACGTCTACCGCCATTAATAATGGCTACGCATTGCATATTTCACGCAATCTAGCGGCCGCAGATGACATCACAGGCCTTACGTTAGTATGCCAGTGTCTGGCCACAGGTGCGGATCGCGGCGAGTTCGGTGTTGCTCCGTTCGTGATTTAAAATGAAGAAAGCAAGCAAGAGTGAGTTTGTACGTTATATTAGCCTATTAATGAGTGTTTCTGTGTATATATTTGGCTGTAAACTAGTGTTTCAGTGTGTTATATGCGCGTATGTGTCGCTTTGTGGAAGATTGTAATTTCATCGAGTGAGGTGAGGTTGAATTGGCCGTTGACAGAGGTATGTACCACCCGCCTACATTGGTAATTGATATTATTTTGGTGTGTTTTACGGCTCCTTTAAATCCCTAAAATCCTAACAGGTAGCTTAACGTGCAAATGTAGTTATATTACGTAATTCAAACAAGGTTTATCCGGACGTTTTTATCCCACAATTTCACATTCTTTCTCAACTAACCTAGGATTATTGGTAGGTAACTCAGAACACTACTATAGTAGTCATTAACGTTTGACTAATTGTATAATGTGTGTCCACCTAACCTAACGGAACCTAACCCCGCAATGGGTGAATCACTATTTTGCATTTTTAAACTTATCTAGGATTGTAGCGATTTTAACTAACCTAGGATTGCAGTTATTTAAACTAACGTAGGATTATAGGGTTTCCATATAGTCTGTGATTGTAGGGCGTTGATCGGAGATTTGATTAATATTGTATAATCTTATATTACTTCACAATCCTAGGTTAGTTTAAAAATGTAAAATAGTGATTCACCCATNTGCATTTTTAAACTTATCTAGGATTGTAGCGATTTTAACTAACCTAGGATTGCAGTTATTTAAACTAACGTAGGATTATAGGGTTTCCATATAGTCTGTGATTGCAGGGCGTTGATCGGAGATTTGATTAATATTGTATAATCTTATATTACTTTACAATCCTAGGTTAGTTTAAAAATGTAAAATAGTGATTCACCCATTGTGGGGCTAGGTTCTTTTAGGTTAGGTAGGCACATATTAAGAAATTAGTCTTACGTTAGTGCCCCTAGTATATTCGTGTTCTACACGATTAGTAGAGTGGAAATTAACCAATTTTTGGGGGGGGGGGTTTTTTTTTAAGGTAAGCCCCTAAACTTAATAATCACCCCTATTTCTATATGTAGTGTTTTTGAATGAAATTAATAAAAATTAAAATTTACTTTCAGTTTTTACATTTATTCAATCTTATTTCATTATTATGAATACTTTAATGTCGAAATTAACATACTGTTAATACGACTCTCTACCTTATCGTACTTAAATTTCAATCGCGATATTACAACATTTCGGTTAACTTTTATACTCCAGTAAATTTGGTTACGAATTCATGAGCAAAAATTTTCAATGCCAGATCAAATGGGGTACAGTAGTCAATACTACAAAATTTAAAATTGTCACGTACCCGAATTGCGCTTGCGCAGATGGTCAAGCCCATTTTATTTTGACTCGTAAATCAATTAATTTATTCGCAAATTTATGACAAACGCTGCCTCGTAAACATAATTTATTTACGGAAACAAAATCCTTAACATTAACCTAGATCGTTATATTAACAAAATCGATGAAACTCACTCTTTCCTTCGGCTTGTTGCAACCACGAACGTCAATCAAATTACTGACTACCGACTTTATCAATACGTTTAAGTCATTTGTTTTATCGACGAGCTGCTTATCCAGACGTTCCTCCGAAACACGAAGCATTTCACACAATCCTATCCTCTGGTGTCACTAATCAAAATACTCAACTCAACGCATAAACCAGTCAACTGCAACACAATCTCTCTTCAACAGATGCTTATGGGATACTACGAATACCAACAGCAGAAATAAAAAGCACCCAATAGTAGGTGCCATAGATTGAGGATGAAGTTTTTTTTTTTGTGGTAATGTGGCCAACTCAAAGCCCACGGCCAAAAACAAAAAACAATAGGTAGCCAAATAGAGGATAATAAAGGAGAAATACTAGACGGGGTCACAAATACTACTCTTCTCGGTAGAGGCCCATCACCCTTTGAGGGAAAGAAAGGCCATGGAACAAGGGATAACAAGGAAAGATTGGGCCGAACACCAAGGATATCTAAAGGGACATCAAATTCTTAAAATCAAATAACAAGACTGTGTGCAAGTAAAAACTTAGCGAGAACGATACAAACTACCCGAGGGTCATGAAAAAGTACCGAAGGGTAAGAGACAGGAAAAATCACACGAAGCCTACGAAGAGCAGCATACAACGAACTTCTATCACCTCCAGTGGAACACTGAAACAAAAGATGGATCAAATCTGCACTAGGGGCCCCACATATACAAGAAGGATTTGAGACTATACGAAGCTTATATAGATGAGATTGGGTTGCATTATGACCGGAAAGGAGACGAAAAGAAGTGACTGCTAAACCACGGGAACTACAATGTTGATACGTTGGTCGAGAATATCTAGGAAATAGCTGTGCGTACAAGGTATTAGAAAACGAGGTATAAGTTTTCCATGTCTGTTTCCAATGACGAAAAACTTCCCTGGTTAATAAGGGATACAAAACCGAAAAGGAAAGCAGTGGCTTCGAGACACCCTCTAAAACACTCAATTTTGCAAGTTTATCTACCATCTCATTCCCCTGAATCCCGATATACCCTGGTACCCACATAAAAAGGACAAATACACTGAATTTATCCAAAAGAACGCACTGTTCCAATATGAACCATATAAGCATGTCCTTTTGGGGAGTAGGAGAATACAAAGCTGTAAGGACACTTCGTGAATCAGATATAATCAGAGGATTGGAGAATCTGTGATCGTATACATAGCATAAAGCCATATACACTGCAAAAGCTTCAGCATTATAAATTGTGGCAGTAGAAGGGAGTTTAAAAAGCCCAGAACATTTATGTGAAGCATCAAAATACGCAGACCCAACACCGTCGAGAGTTTTGGAGGCATCCGTGTATATCAAAGTACAGTCGGGATATTCAGAAACTTTAGCCATAAATTCTTGTTGAAGANCACCGTCGAGAGTTTTGGAGGCATCCGTGTATATCAAAGTACAGTCGGGATATTCAGAAACTTTAGCCATAAATTCTTGTTGAATAACAATGGGAGAAACAGTTTTAGTAGGGGAAAGAAAAATGGGACAAGGAAAGCAAAAAGAGACCTCGTACTGCAAACAGTGTAACAAACTAGGTGGAGGGGTAACGAAGAGTGCCGTCGTTAGTAATAGTTTCGATAGGACGTAACCAAGATTGTCAACCGCATGTGCAATACTCCTTACACGAGAATCCCTAGTACGAATCCAATGTTTACCTTGCAATTGTCTATAACGGTCGGTTAAGGACATAAGGAAAGATTCATATGCAGGACCATAATGGGCGTAGAAGAGAAAGCGCCAAGAATAAGTCTGAGGCAAACGTTCTGTATAGTTTCTAAATTGTTCGCCAAAAGGAGTGGCAGCTTACCAGCACTCGGAATACCATAATCTAAAACAGACCGTATCGTAGACACGTAAAACGAGCGAAGAGCAAAAAAGCTAGAACCCCAACGATAGTAGGCGAGAGCCTTAAAAATATTAATTCGTTTGCGGCATTTGGTAATAGTGTATTCAACATGGGTAGTCCATCCACCATGGGTCTCTAAAAAGATACCCAAATATCGTACCTTTGTCACACAGAGTAGAGGATAACCTCTGATGGTTGGAGAGGGAAGTGGTGACTGGGACCGTTTACACGTGAAATACAAGGTGCGACTCTTATCCACAGAAAGATTGAAACCATGATCATCCAACCAAAGTGATAAAGAATCAAGGGCCATAGTCAGAGAAATACAAGCATTGTCATAAGAGATACATTCAACCCAAAGCACAATATCGTCAGCATATTGAATAGAGCGAACATGGGAGCCCAGGTGAAATATGATGTTTTGAGTATATAAGATAAACAGTAAGGGGCTCAGGGTACTACCTTGAACCAAACCATGGGACACCTGACGAACAAAAACTGCTCCATCAGGTACTCGAGGCATATAACGACGAATGCTAAACAAAGAATGGATACATCGTATAAGAGTATGTGATAAATCTAATTTAAACATTTTATCATAGGGGAGTTTAAGATTAACATTATCAAAGGCCGATTCCAAGTCTAAAAACACAGTACCCAAGACATTTCGGTGAGCATAAGCATCCCGAATATGTGAAAACAATACAGCAACAGCATCCAGGGTACTAATAACAGAACGAAAACCAAGTTGTTCTGGACGAAGTAAACAATGATATTCTAANTTAACAATTATATTCTAACCACCAATTAAGCCTGTGTTTTACCAATTTCTCAAAAAGTTTCGCCTAACGAGAACGCAGAGCAATCGGACGATAAGACTCAGCTGATAGAGGAGATTTACCAGGTTTCAAAATCGGGACTTTTTCAAAATCCCTCCACACATCAGGGATACATCCATAACAAAACACTTTATCATAGAATTGAGCTAACAAAACGAGAGTGGAGCGAGGAAGGCGTTTAAGGAGACTATATGATATGTAATCCAAACCAGGGGTGGTATTACCTGTAGTGTGCAAACAATGGCTTAATTCTTCCACTGTAAATGCCCGGTAAAAAACCTGATGATCACGTGAAGCTGCATGAGAAACAACTGAAGGAAAACAGAAGGTAGCAGCCTCCGGGACGGTATCAGGGGCAATGCGATTCATAAAAGCAGGAACAAGGGGGAGAGAAATATGATGGGAACGCTGTCCCTCTTTACTAGTACGAAAGGCTTTAAATTTACCCCATAATGTACGAGAGGGAGTAGTACGAGAAAGTGAAGCACAAAAATTATTCCAGCTAAGCTTTTTAGGTTCAGACCACAACTTGAGTGCCTCTGCTTGGCATTTCTTAAGATGTATAAAATTGGCCAATGTAGCACGTCGTTTATATTGGTGAAGTGCATTCAAACGATGATGATTAACTTCGTCACATTGTCTATCCCACCAAGTGGAACCATGTTTCCGATCACCAATACGAAAAGGTCGAAAAGGCATAGAAGTTTTAGCAGATTCCAAAAGAGACATATAGAAAACATCATACACCATGTTTATATTAAAAGCAGTAACTGGGGGGAAATGGGTTGTTGCTTCCGACATTAAGGAAGAGAATTTGCACCAATCAGCCCGATTATATAGTAAACGGTATCGACGAAAAGTAGGGGAAGGAGACTGAGAAGTTTGTGAAGAAGTGAGGATAATTGGAAAATGGTCACTACCCCATGTATCATTATGGACTGACCAGATTAAACAGCTAGAGAGGCTGGCAGAAACGAATGTTAAATCAATGGCAGCGGAAATGTGGAGACCCGATCCATGTCGGTTGCGTACTGTTCGGTAAAGTAAAAGATGAAGTAAGTAAAAATTCTGACAAACGTCGACCAGAAACATCCTCAAAGGGATTACCCCATAGACGATGGTGGCAATTGAAATCGCCGCCTATAATTACAGGATGTGGAAACTGGGAGAAGAAAGACGCCCAATCGTGTGCTGAACATCGAAACTTAGTATGGACATATATAGAGACTATAGTGACATTAAAGTAGCCGAGTGTCGATCGAATCGCCACCGCATTAACACCATGGAAACCGTAAGGATAAGTAATATTAAAAGGCTCACCAGCATGCGTATTCCTTAAATATATAGCCGTCTCTCTGTCATCCTTAGGGGAGACGAAAGACTGAAAGGATCTGATATAGAGAGGGGAGGTACGTAGCATCCGGGTTTCAGACAGTAGAACAACATCTGTGTTATGAGCATCCAAATAATGAAGGAGAGGAAATCTATTGATCAGGAGATATCTAGCGTTCCAATGTATGGCACAAAAGCATGAGGAACCATGTGAAGCAAAAAAATGGTAAACAAGAGCCAACACACTCACCTTAACAGGACACATCCCCTTATAGGAGAGTTTGAAGAAAGGATTGGATCATACTCTCTCGGTCAAAATTATAAGTCGAATCTGTTTTTGCTACAGTTATCCTATGCTCAATTGTGTCTATCAAAGAATTCAATTTGTCGTTATTAAGTCGAGGGACTTCCCGTACCTCAGTGGGCAGTACCTCTTCAGGTAGTGGAGCACAAACAGGAAAAGGAATATTGTCGACAGCATCCAGCTTAAATTAACCATAATATTCTCGAACATTAAAGGAAGGTGTAACGATGTTGGAAGTCACTGGAGCTATTGCCTTATAACAAACAGTATATCCACCGGGCCTCATGGCGGTCATTTGGGATTGTCGCGTGGAGCTTTGTGTTGCTAATGAATATGAAGTCGGAAAGGCCAGAGGCGCTGATGGGGGAGGGAGAGCTGATGGCGTAGGCAGAGGCGGATATTGAGCCATAGAGGTGGGCGGGGACATTGTTGATTGCGATGGTGGTTGTTGCCGGATGTACCCTGAAATACGGCTGGAATTTGGCTTTAGCATCAGCATAAGGCAGGTTGTAGTATGCCATGACATGTAGTCGCTGCACCCAAGCTGACGGTCCTGTCACACACCCAGGATCCCCTCGCCTTCGCAGGTCCCAAGAGGTGGGCAGATAGTGGCGAGACAGCAGCCACGAGCACGATGTCCATCCCACGATATTTCGGCTCGTCATATTTGTCTGAGAAAGTTGGATAGCTTCAGTTTACATTAAACATTTAAAGGATGGACAAGTTCTAAAATGTTTTTGATGTTTGACTGTCTCAGCCAATCACAATCGTGCACGACAGAAATGGAGGTCAAGAAAATTTTACGTAGTCTGCTTCTGCTAGTGGAATCCTGACCCTGTCATTCCTTACCCACGCATTAGAGCTCAATAAGGAGAAACACGTAGTGAGTGTAATCATGCATACTTTTTTCGTTCACGAGGTGAACGAATACGAATAATGGATCCGGATTCACAACAATCTATATTGGGACTACCGCAATCAAAACAATAGTATTAAATCCTCAAGAGGTCATTGAATAGTGCAACAGCTTTTTAAGTAAATAAATAGTGCATCGTGTTACTCGTAAATACCTACAAAAGGGAAAATATTATCTCGATATAGTTCGCAAAGACACGTGAAACAGCTGAACTAAAATGCTACACGCTTTTTCAAAATTGGCTAAAGTTTTAAATAAGCGCATTGTATAATTAGCAGAATAATTTATAATGTCCAGTTATAGTGTTTTCATGCTTGTATCTGACGCGGATCACACCTGCGTGGTGTGGTACGGCCACTATCATCACGTCATTGGCACACAGTCGCTGCCCCAGTGCGGCACGCAGAACACGCATGTTGTGCATCCCGATGTGTGTCCACATTGTTAACCTGGGAACGGGTCATGACCCGATACCGAGTGATCCAACAGAGTGCCTGTGGTGTTCCTAGAGAGATCTGCGTAATTAGGATAGGAATCAAGTGTTAGAATGTGTAGTAAATAGCATTATAATTTATCGCTCATGGGCAAATGTTCGTGAAATTCTCCCTTAAGGGATTGCGAAGTAATCGCAGAATAAATGCACGTCATGTGCATATTTAATGAGTTTTAGAGTGCAAGGCTAGGATATTTGGAGTGTTTCATATAATTTTCAGAGTGCTATTGTGTGTCTAATCAAGACAATTAGTGACGTGACAAATAATTAGTCTTTCTTTCAACCTGACCGTTACAGTCTTAGAGCCCCAAAACCTAACAGACCAAAATTTCCCACATGCTCTGCAAGGCACTATATAATCATGTTTTGTATTTAAATTAGTCCTTAATCAAGAACACTTAACTCTCTACAGGATTAAGAAAACTCACTCAGAACGTTTCTGTTTTATGTGCATATGTTTCAAGTTCTATGTTAATGAGGTAAGTTGTTGCGGGGATTTTTATACTTTGTTCTGAACAATTAACTGCTATAGGCTATCGTTATTTACTGGAGCTTTTATTTAGTATTCCAACAGTCTTCCTCGCGTTCGCAGCACCCCTCCGTCAGTTCAATTTTCCGACCCCCGGAGGTTAAATTACCATTGTAAGTTTTCGCGCCATTCTTGACCATTTTGTACAGTAACGGCCACTGGCAGGCCTTGTTAGTCAGGTCCGCTTTAATTTACATTGCATACATGTAACTGTGTACACTATTCGGAAATACAATTTACTTGAGTTAACGGAAACCTTGAATTCTTATTTAGTGTTGTATTTCGGGCCCTGGCCCTATCTACGATGTCATGGATGCCTCTTTGAGGCAGTCCTGAGAACTGTGACTTTGTGCTCACCCAGTGAGCTGGCGCCCATTCTATTCGAAATAGGAATATTGAGTAATATTCTTACTTTTCTTAACACAGTCGCCAGACAACGTCCGCATTACTATCCCCGACCGCTTAGGTAACGTTAATGACTACACGATGAAACATATCCCGAGGGCTTGCCCGGGAGACTAGGGACTCTCCCACAAATTACATGCGAGATTAATTAGCACACTTGTACACAACAGGCCAACATGTTATACATTGCGACACTGGCATTCACTCCAGCCTGGAGGGGATCTTCACTCCCTCGCTAAACACAAAAAGACTTAATTTTACTTTAAAATAGGCAACACCAATAAATTGCCTTAATACAAGTCCGATGCCCAACAAAACATAGCTGCACTCCACCCCAATGATTTGAGTATGTGTCGGGGCGCATTTGTTTTACAAACAGCCAGTGAGTTATGGGAGTCGAGGCTCCCGGTCTCACAACACCAAGACCATTAGGGGGCATATGAGGGTTCTGCAGCAGCGCACCTTCTTAGCCGTCCGTAGGACGTTGGCACTGATGAGGCATCTTTTAATATACTTCGTTGCCTGAGAAGTTGATGCGGTTCAGCAACATGAAACGGTGAATCGTTGTAGCAGGCATTGTATTAGTTGGGTCAATTTGAATGTTTTAATATTGTATGGCTTAGTTTGTGTTTACTTGGGGAATGCAGTGAGTTGGTGGTTTTCCTAAATTGTGGTTTCGGTCGCCAGCCCAAATTTGGTTTCAGTTTAATCTAAAACTCCAACTTTGCTGTGTGGTCCAGTTTTTTAATGTGTAATGTTTACTGTTTGCTGCCCAAGAATTTTTCCAGTTTTTTCAATTTGCTTTGTGTCCACGACTTACGCGTTAGTTGTAATTAATCAATTCATTATAAATGTATTNATGACTTACGCGTTGGTTGTAATTAATCAATTCATTATAAATGTATTAGTTATTTTTCTATTTTAATCGCTGGAGCCTTGATGGGTCATTTTACTGCCTCCACCGATAATTTCATTTTTATGACAATTTTTTAAAGGTTTTAATGTATTTGTAGTTTGTTTTATAAATAGGAGGCTGTAATATGTTTTTAGGCTGCCCTCCTTTTTTTCTATTTGCTCAAAGTTAATACTCTAGTCAACGTATTTTGTATTTTGCAAATNACGACTTACGCGTTAGTTGTAATTAATCAATTCATTATAAATGTATTAGTTATTTTTCTATTTTAATCGCTGGAGCCTTGATGGGTCATTTTACTGCCTCCACCGATAATTTCATTTTTATGTCAATTTTTTTAAAGGTTTTAATGTATTTGTAGTTTGTTTTATAAATAGGAGGCTGTAATAGGTTTTTAGGCTGCCCTCCTTTTTTTCTATTTGCTCAAAGTTAATACTCTAGTCAACGTATTTTGTATTTTGCAAANGGTTTTTAGGCTGCCCTCCTTTTTTTCTATTTGCTCAAAGTTAATACTCTAGTCAACGTATTTTGTATTTTGCAAATTTTAAGGTTATTTAATTTATTGTATTCAAGTATAATTGCTGATCACGTTTTAATTATCATCAATACGTCTGAGCAATTTTATGAACTACCTCTTACATTTGTAATTTATTTGTCAAACTTTTATTATTGTAGAATTTTGGATTTTGAAAATGTGTGAACGAGTCAGCTTTAATGAACTGTAAGAGGTTGAAAAAACACTATTTGGTGCTACCAGCAATTGCCAACATATTCTATCTGAATACAAACTTTAAACATTGTTGTTTGTTGTAAATTGTTTTGCATATTGGCACACCGTGGTTCGGATCCAAACTGACTGGCACAAGCAAAAAACATATTTTTCGTCATAAAAAACAGAATATTTTTACTGCGGCAGGTTAACCAACACACAGTTTGTAAATTTGTGAACTATGTTTTTTTCCCCCTGTCATTTCTGATTGGTTGCATTACACTTTTCTTACTGTGAATGTAGCACACAATTTTTAGAAATTGCATGGTAACGCTNCATTTCTGATTGGTTGCATTACACTTTTCTTACTGTGAATGTAGCACACAATTTTTAGAAATTGCATGGTAACGCTACTGTTATTTTCTTACAGGAACATTTCGACAAATGTAGCACAGCCTTAAGTGTTATGAGTGCTAGTATCCTCAAAAAGCAACATAATTATTATCAATTTTANCATTTCTGATTGGTTGCATTACACTTTTCTTACTGTGAATGTAGCACACAATTTTTAGAAATTGCATGGTAACGCTGTTATTTTCTTACAGGAACATTACGACAAATGTAGCACAGCCTTAAGTGTTATGAGTGCTAGTATCCTCAAAAAGCAACATAATTATTATCAATTTTAAGCCTGAGTGAATACCATGAGTATACAGTATTTTCAAAGCAATTAATATTGTGTCAAAAGTGAAGTGCAACAACTTCCGAATTGGGGCACAGGCTTCATCCGTGCCAACCTAAGTCTAGACCCCACAGGCATCACCTGACCTGGGGCAAGTTAGTTTCCATTTAATTCAATCATGTAATGTAGAAATAGGAGGGCACTAAACTGTTGTCATTCATAATTTAGTAGTATGTGTAGTATTCAAGGGCATGTAACATTTTATTAGGACAAATGTGAAATCACACTAAGTTAAGGGAATTTTCCCAGCAGCTCATTTTATTAATGAAGGGCTTGAACCGTACTTTCAGTTTTTTTACACTCGTGCATTTTGCGACTTCCGGCATCTTCACGGTAAGTAGCTGAAAAGACGCCAGCAGCCATTTAGTCTGGAGCGGACATTCATCAGAGCAGGCCGCGCGGTCAGCGACTCCCGGGCACTTCATCAAGAACAATAGCATTTTGACTTTTATTCACCAGAACCTAATGTAACGTTAACTTCTCCACCCGGGAGGAGCATATTTCCATCTCCTGCAGTCTCGTAAGCCCCACGAGTTTAATCATGCCACCTTAATCTGGAGAGCATGGGCTCATTTTTACTGTAAGCCCGCTTTCCAACTATNCCCCACGAGTTTAATCATGCCACCTTAATCTGGAGAGCATGGGCTCATTTTTACTGTAAGCCCGCTTTCCAACTATGTGAGCATTGTAATCTTGGTATTCAGACTGTCAAAATGTTAATAAACTACTTGCAGACCCAGTTGAGCATTTTGACTTCAGGTCTCACCACTAGACGGAACGTAGGGAGCTTGACCCACCAATCAGCATTTTTAGGGTTTTGTGTGTCTTCAGAGCGTATTTTTATCAGTGTGTAATTGGCGTATGGAGTGGCCTAACAACTCGACATTTAATTAATTACATTATCACCATAACTGTCCACCCCACAACGGGCACCTGTGGTGGTATTGGGCCGACCGTGAACTGCCCATGGCTAGTGGACATAATGCAATAATTCATCTTCAATTAAGACGTGGAGGACTGGGGAAACAACTGAGTAACCTGGGTGGTCGGCCACGACCCACCACAGCAGAGCAGCCGGTAAGCAACCAACAAGATGCCTCTGGGCCGGTGACTTTTTTTTCCCCACCATAACTTTGCACGAACAACAGTACACTCATAACGTCTTTAACATCCTCCACCCCACCCTCACTCAACTGGAACACAACTTCCTGAGCCTCCAACCAATTCAGCCACTCTGCTGGATACATTTTGTAGATGACATCTTCATGATCTAGGATTCAACTGAGGACAATCTTATCCATTTTCTCAACAACTTCAACTGAAGTTCACCTGGACCTACTCTAAACACCACGCCATATTTCTTGATGTGGAACTTGCACTTCACAATGGCAAAATTTAAACAACTGTTCACATAAACCCACCAACCACCTTTAGTACGTACACTTTGACAACTACCCTCCACTCATACGAAGAAATCTCTGCCGTAGTCTTGCCGCCAGAGCCTAAACGCATCTGCTCCACCAAAAATGCCTTAAACAAGCAATGTGATACAATAGCCAAAGCATTCCTTGATAGAGGCTACCCCAAATCCCTGGTTTACAAATAAATTCAGCATGCCACTTCAACCACAGATCCTCAAACTAAGATCAGTAACTCAGATATCCCTCTTGTTGTTCCCTACCACGAGGGCATGGACAAACTCAGAACCATTCCATAGGGTGGATACAAAATTCCTGCCTAATCACCACTCACTCAAAACTTGTTATTCAAACCACCCAGATTGGCAACTGATGCACCCCAAATTACCACAGAGTTCTACAATCAGTAATATCACCACCGCCAGGAGGTCTTATCCTTGCAATAGCCCACGTTGCAGCTCTTGTGCTATACACCAGTCTTCCACCTCCTTCAACAGCAGGCTCACCAATCAGATTTATCCTATCCAGGGCAGCTACAACTGTGCAACTGAAAATCTTATCTACCAGCTACAGTGCATTCACTGCAATGCAAAGTACATTGGCCTCACCACCAACACTCTCGGACAGAGACCGAATGGCCATAGAGCAGACACCAAACAAGCCATACCAGAGGCGAATGTAAATTTGCAGGAGAAGCCAGTTGCAGCACATGCTTCATTACACAACCAGAACTTTGACTCCTGTTACACAACCAGTGTGGTGAGGGCCCTACCTCCTCCTAATAATAGAGCAGAACTGCGATGCTGGGAGCTGGTCCACCAATACATCACCAAGTCCAGACAGACACCTGGCCTAAACATAAAATAACTCCCACCACATTTCATATTTCTCGCCTAACCTAGTTTGCCTCCTAGCCGCCAGGTTCACTGTTTTCCCAACCACCGTTCACCAGACTGCAGTGTGCCTCCACTTGCCGCCTGATGAAGCTAGCCTAGCCAGCAAAATGTCGCGCGACAGTGCATCCGCGTGTTAAATGTGTTCATCTGACTTTTTTGTGTGTGTGTCTACGAGTACCGCCCTGCAACTACTTGTGCATTCTGTCTATATAATGTAATCAGTAGCCTAGTGGCCTATTCTCGCCATAAGTACTATTTTACTGTTCTATTTATTTTCACCATTATTTCTTGCTTTTCATGGCATAAGCATATAGTGCAGCCTCTTCATTGTACAGTTGTTATGGTTCTCCATGTGATTTTCACCTTTCACTGGTTATTTTTGATAATAAATCCATACCATATTGGAAAGTTGAGGTTAGTGTTTTTGAATGCAGTAAAACACTAAAGATGTAAATAAATACAGTCGAACCTCGATTAACTGTGTCTCGATTATCCATGTTCGCGATTAACCATGCTCACTATTCCGGGAGAATTTTTTTTTTTTTTTGTTTTTGTAAGGGGTTCAATTCTAAAAAACGTACAGGCACAAAGGAAAGGCATAGGTGAGTAAGCAGGAAGTTTGATGTATATAAGTTCCTAGAAACTTCAGACAGAGACCCAGTACTACCGATAAAAAAATGCAGCAGAACCTTTATTAAAATTTTCTAGGAATTTAGCTAGTAAGCTGCCATACTTCAGTCTAAGAAATTGTCCCCTTTTTTCCTTTTCAAACGGCTCAATTGTTCATTTCACACTTCTCAGTTTGGTTCTGGNCAGTACTACCGATAAAAAAATGCAGCCGAACCTTTATTAAAATTTTCTAGGAATTTAGCTAGTAAGCTGCCATACTTTAGTCTAAGAAATTGTCCCCTTTTTTCCTTTTCAAACGGCTCAATTGTTCATTTCACACTTCTCAGTTTGGTTCTGGCCGTCGCTTTACATAGTCCTTCCGAGCGGTCAACAATGAGTGCTAAACGTAAACGTGTCGTGCTTTCTCTAGAGAAAAAAGTATCGATTATAAACCGTGCTGTAGATCGTGGTGAAAGTGCAAAAAACTTGCGGATGAGTTCGGTGTGTGTGAACAGACCGTGCGTGACTTAATGAAGCAAAAAAAATGAAATTTTCAAGTTCATATCTTCTGCAGAATCCACTTCTGAGCTATCAGCTGCGAGAAAAACTATGAAAAAGTCATCATTATCTGACATGGAATCTGCTCTTTTTGAGTGGTTTAAACAGAAGCGTACTGAAGGAATTCCGATTTCTGGGCCAATGGTTCGTGAAAAGGCAGAATGGTTTCATGAAAATTTGAAAATTAAGGAAAACTTTAATGCTTCCCAGGGCTGGTTATTTAGGTTCAAAACTCGACACGGTATAAGACAGTTGGACATCCAAGGCGGATCTCTGAGTGGAGACTTGACTGCTGCAACATTGTTCAATGAGGAATTCAATTCATTGCTTTCAACGTTGAACCTGTCCCCTGACCAAGTGTTCAACGCAGATGAGTCAGGTCTATTCTGGAAAATGCTACCCTCAAAATCACTCGCTGCGCGATCTGAAAAATCAGCTCCTGGACACAAATCTAGCAAAGAACGACTGACCATTATGACGTGTTCAAATGCGACTGGGACACACAAGCTCAAGTTAACCGTAATTGGGAAAGCAAAAAAACCAAGATCTTTTAAAGGAACAGAAATGAGATGTTTTCCATGTGACTATTACAATCACCCAAAAGCTTGGATGAACCAGGCTATTTTTCGTGAATGGTTTTTTGTACCATCTGTAACAAAATTTCTGGATAAGAAAGGGATACCAAAAAAAGCTATTCTTCTGCTTGATAATGCCCCTTCACACCCCTCAGCCTCTACCCTGAAAACAAAGGATGGTCAAATTGTTGTCTACTACCTACCACCTAACGTGACTTCCTTAATCCAGCCAATGGATCAAGGCGTGATTTCCTGTTTGAAAAGAAAGTACAAAAAGATTTTTCTCGGTTTTATTTTACAGGAAAATTACAATTTTGATTCATTGAAAGATTTTCTGAAAAAGTGGACCATTAAAGTCGCCATTTTCGCAGTATGTGAGGCTTGGGAAAACGTACCTGCAAGTACGTTAAGACTTTCGTGGGCAAAAATCTTAGATCAAGGTTATGATGACGAAGAAAATATAGAAGAGGGGGATATAGAAGCTTGTCTTGAGCTTGCCACATCAATTCCAGATTTCACTAACGTTGATAAAGAGGATATTGTTGATTGGCTACAAAAAGATGTTAATGAAGAGGGATTCGAACGTCTAAGTGACAGTGACATAGCAGCTCGTTATGGCAGCACAAGCAGTACTCCACCTACACAACAGGATGATTCAGAGGACGATGAGAATGACAATGATGACAGTGTTGGCGGTGAAGAAGAAAAAATTCAGCCAAGTCAAGCAATGGAAGCAGTTGATATCCTCCTGAACTTCTGCAAACAGGAAAATTTTGACTTCCATGATGTCATGAATTTCAGAAAAATTAGAACTGAAGTAAGGAAAACCATTTCAAACCGCAAAAAACAAAGACTCGTTACTTCATATTTTAAGCAGTGATAACGTTATAACATGACATTGTACACCCATATTACAGTACATATGTAATTCGTTAAATAAAAAGTGTGTCGATTAACCGTGGTTTTCAATTATCCGTGCTACACCTCCCCGCCATTACCCTGGATAATCGAGGTTCTACTGTANTCGATTAACCGTGGTTTTCAATTATCCGTGCTACACCTCCCCGCCATTACCCTGGATAATCGAGGTTCTACTGTATGTTGTTAATCAGCAATTTGATGGCTTTTTATATAAATATCTTGTCCTACAGAAAAATATACCGGTAAGGAACATTTACTTACAAATTGGTGTTTTTATTGAACTTCGCATTGTATATTTATCGACCCACTCAAACTGCCATTCCTTTTAACACACAGTATGCATATGTAGACGTTTTCACGTAAAATTGTGGAAATATGTTATTTTGATTCTAAATGTGATCCCTTTAATATTACGTACTATCATACAACTCAACAACTTACAACTTAACTTTCAACTAATTTTTGACTAACCAAAAATTTTTGTGTCTTCATATAAGACTAGTAGTATTTTTTAAGAGCCCAAATGGGTAAAAATCATCATACACCAGCAAATATGGTAACTGTTACTGGCAATATGATTACTTTTAATGTTACATGCCATCACTGGTAACCACACAATGGGCATTTGCAAATTAATAGCATAATAAACTAGGTACAGTCAGGATCCAATTTTATGAGGCCTCATGATTTCTGAGAATGGTTTCGTAAAATTGATGTCCTAGTATAATCCTTAGCAAACAGATTTTGATCCCCCCCCCCCACCAAAAGGGTTAAAAGTGTTTTTTAAAGTCAGTTTTTAAGTCACTAACACACAAATAGCAGGTTTTTGAATGAAATATTAATTTATTTAAGTAGATGTAATGGTATATACGATCTCCCTTAGTCTAAAAAAAAATGTATGCACCAACCACAGAGTCACTTTTAGCAAGCGTGAAGTCAATTCTCAGTAGATTCTTGCAGAAAAATCAGTGGTTTTATTACAAATCTATAAATTTTAAAATATTTCAACATNGTCAATTCTCAGTAGATTCTTGCAGAAAAATCAGTGGTTTTATTACAAATCTATAAATTTTAAAATATTTCAACATTTTCGGAATAAAATAATACCCCTGGAAGTACTATACAACCTCACACTCTGCTACTGTGTGTTAGGTTCTGAAGAATTTAAATATTAATAAAATGGTTCAAAATAATAAATACAAGTGTTCGTGTTGCTTTTGATTTTATTATTGGGCGCCTTAGTAATTTCAAGATAAATATTAGTTTTAAGGAGTATTCTCATCATATCAGACAATAACCCATAAAGAGAGACATTCAGAAAAACATTTCAAATAGAACGGCATCTGGGTAAAATTAGACCATCTTTAAATGAGTTCCAACTTAATAAAATTTAAATATTAATCTTGGCCGTGAAAGAAATAAGGTGTTATCGACCTCAATCAATCTGGAGGCAGGCTTACGTCTCGGCGACCTCACTGCAGCCGGACCCAGTTGCGTAGTTCAGAAGGACATCAGTCATGGCGCTTAGGGCACGCCACGTCCCTCGGGAAGCATCGGCAGCTTTCACACTATTCTTCCCTATAGTGANCCAGTCATGGCGCTTAGGGCACGCCACGTCCCTCGGGAAGCATCGGCAGCTTTCACACTATTCTTCCCTATAGTGAGCACCTGTTTGGGACTTCTTGCCTGAGTTCACGCTCCCTAGCCTGACTTTCGACAACATTTTGGCCCACCAGACTGAATAAAGCTAGTTACGCTGGTCTTGACACCCTCGGGAAGTGGAGCTGTCCCCAAACGCTTCTACTCCTTACAATGTTTGGACCAAAAAGACGCGAATGTTTTGTACATAAGTCGTCGTCTGTGCATCACGAGAAAGGTCATAGACATCACCATCGCGAGATATAAAACTAGGCCTATTGGGCTAAGCACTCTTACATATTAAATGCAAAATACATTGCCTTGGCAATCAAATCAATAAACAAAAAAAAATCTAGCTAGATCCTAGAAATGGAAGAATGATATAACCTTAAATTAACCAAAAATGAAAACTTAAATTAAAGTTACAGGTTAAATTCAAAGACTATTAAATTTTAGTTACATATAAAATAAAAAAAATAGTAAACATACTGAACTGTAATATTATTTTATTACAACACTGACAGTAAAACTTTAGTTTAAAAGAGTGCAGCATAATTTCCAGAATGCGCAAATCCCATTTTCAGTTGCTTCTTGTGGGAAAATCAACAGTTTTATAAAACACATAAATTAATTTTAGTATTCAGGAATCTTTGAAATTAAATTATAAACTAGAAGAATACGTATGACCTACCACTGACACCATAAAAAGAAGCTGAAGCACAGTGCAGCGTAACTTTGTGGTAGGAAACAACTTTCACCATTCTGGAAAATTCTACTTGGCATTCAAGGGCATCAACTTAAAATAGGACACCTCCACGTTTAAGACATAAGCATGCTGAGTGAAAATGAGGGATTTTACAAGTACTATACAGTCGGTTCACGACTGGAAGAAACTTTTGAAAATCAACCTTTGAAAAAACACCCTAGCCGTTAGCTACATGCATATAACATTACAAACAGCGGTGAGCCCGGATACAGTTATGCCGTCAGGTTGCCAGCACAAAGAGAGAAAATAGTTCCCAAGTTTTAACGTAATTGTTAATTTATCGCTTACAAATAGGTGTCCAAAAAAACTTGTATTTTATTATGCCAATTATTAATGACGTGATGCTAACGTATTTAGATTTCAACGTTTCTTGCATAGTCACATGATCACGTTCAAGGTGAAAGTAGCACGGCCATTTGTTTACTAACCTTCGTTCCTTGTGTTGTTGGCGGGGTATGGTTGACACAAGTGCCAGAGAATTTGTGCAATTATCTTGTTTAACCTATAATAATTCAGTTTTTTTTTTTTTTTTTTACACAAATATCTGCTCTTTATTATTTGGTTTTTAATAACGTATGATTTTAATTTGTGCTCACTTTCTCGTTGTAATGATTCCTTTTGTTTCTGAAACCTGTATAAGAGATTACTTGTAGTGCGTTCTCATGTGTTTAATATTTTAAAAATTTATTTCAAGTTTGATTAAAATTTTATTTACTGTATTTTACATTGTATGTTGCGGTAGTTTTTGTGTGCAGTCATGAGTTCTAGCAAGGTGAAGAACAGAGAAGTCACCACTCACCAACGTCAACAGGACATCATTAACCTCACCGAATCGTTGTATTCCCTAATTAGGCGAGGGGAAATGAAACCCTGCGACATCACGGAAAGAGCGGCAGAAAAGTTGAAACTCTCCAGATCCACAGTGCTAAGGTATGTTAAAATATCTGTATTAACCATTGCGTTTGCAAGTTGTGTGTGTTAAGGCCAATTATGTTGACCTACAAAATGTGTTTACAGGAACGTCAAGAAAATTTGTTAACTTTATAACGTCGTCGAACGTTGTCTACGTGTCTTTTTAACATTTTATTTTGGTAATTATTAAGTTTAGCGGCTTTTCTGTAAAAAAAAAATAATAATAATTCACGGAAAATGGTATATTTTTACTCTACTAAGGACGCAGAACACGAATATACGAGGGGCATTAACGTCCGACTAATTTCGTAATATGTGCCCACCTAACCTAACAGAACCTAACCCCACGATGAGTGAATCACTATTTTACATTTTTAAACTAACCTAGGATCGTTGGGTTTTACAGTAACCTAGTTGTAGGGTTTTACACTAACCTACGAATGTAGGATTGTAGGGATTTAAAGAAACTGTAAAACACACCAAAATAATGTAAATTGACTTACCTAGGTAGGGAGGTGGTATAATTCCTCTGATGTTAATAGACTTAAACAAACATATTTCGCAAGTTTTTAAAATATGTTCTACTTATTATAACATTACGCCCTATTGAATATGAACAAGATAAGCTGTGCAGAACCCATTAATGCAACTTTTGTTGGTCTAGGACGTTTCTTTCAGAAACGTAAACAAACTGGCTATACTGCTCATTTCACAATTTTGTTCAATTTTTTTTTAATATGTTGTTTTTATTTTAAAGCTACGCCCCTAGTATATTTGTGTTCTACATGATTAGTAGAGGAGAAATATATCATAATTTTGAATTTTTTTAGTGTTTTTCAGAAAAGCCCCTAAACTTAATAATTACCTTTATTTGAACTTGATTNGTATTACAATGTGTAATTAAAAATAAAAACTACTTTGTGTTGGAATTTGTGTACCCCTGCGAGGGATTCTTCATAAACAACCCAATATATACAGTGAAAATTTATTATAAAGACAACTGACAATGGTAAGGAAAATTGCTTCTATAGTGAGTTTGTTATAGCCAATTAATTCAATATAGGTTATGGAGAGATGGTGCATTTTAAGATTCTGAAGAAACTGCTTGTTTTGTATTTAGAGGTTACATTGCGGCATTAATTGCCATTGTTATACATCGCTAAATAGATTACAGTCAATATAACTGGAACTTCCCCTACTATTAAACATATATGTATCACTTCACTAAACATGAGAGGACATCGTAATCGATGAAATCGCAGTCATAATCTTTTAAGAAAACATTTGTGTATTAATGCATTTCCCCAACACCGCTGTTCTACAGTCATTGTAAATTATCAGTGTCATATTTTTCACTTTCAGTGCTACATAGCCAACCTAATTTGCATAATTTAAAAAGGACCATAATTCAGTTTCTGGGTCAACTACAGTTACTCATACCAAAAACATACAAGGGTTTGTTTACAAATGATGTGAGACAATGTGATGTGCTCTACCCCGTGCGCATAAATATTTATGGAATTCATGTCATTCCCTCGTATGTCGCTTATTGTTTTGGCTTCCTGACATGATACTGAAACGTGCTTTTAAAATGTTTCTTTTAGTAGACATGGGTCACATATATTTGTTCCAGTATCTGGAAATTCATTATTAATGTTTCAGATATTACAAGACAAATGTTGGTGAGGCAGCCACCCCTTGTAAGAAGAGGAAGAAAACACTGCAAGACCTAAAATTCATTGAGACTTTCGATGATTTCACTGTTGTGGCAATTCAAAGGATCTTTTACAGGATATACAGAGAAGGTACAATATGTTAAATGTAATTATTCTGTTATAGTATGGAGTAAAACAGATGAAGTTTTATAAAGTGTACTGTTAACAAAATGGGAGTTGGGTTGTAAATAACCAGNAATGGGTGTTGGGTTGTAAATAACCAAGGACGAGAAAAGTTGGTGATAAATGTCTATGAATGGGTAGGGAGCCTATTCTAACTTTTCGTTCCGATGAAAAAAGTAGTATCCCATCCGACTAGTTGGTTAGTTGGTATTCTAAGCATAAAACTAAAGTAGTTTGACGTCACGAGTCGCTAAGGATATGTAGGAAACGTGCCTATTGGCCATGAGCTGTTGGAAGGGTATAATTTTGTCGGTTTATTGCAAACTGTAAATAATAAATATTATTAGTATTATCAATTTGGTTCTAAATACAATGTTTGTACACATTCCTGCAATTCCGATATAAATATTCTTGGTTATATTTTTCTTGTAGGTTGCCGAACACACAAGCAGACAACAAGGCTTGGGTAGCGTAGGAGGATGTAGTCATTATAGCCGAAGATATCTGAACGTGCTTGCCTTCGAAACGACTGAATATTCAGAATACCATATTCGTTGGCTACGAGACAGTCGGAAACACACATAAAACAGTGCTAAGACAAGTTGAGCTGTTAAGATGATCTATGTTGTGTGGTATCAGGTCTGTCGTATTATTTCTTACATGACCTTACAGGACATCACATCACCCTCGCTACACTTTTGAAGGGAATTCAAGAAAGCGACCTTGATTTCCATGGCAAGAGGACACAATTGTACCATCTTATGCATAACATCGGCTTCATGTGGAAAAATGTTGATGAAAGAAAGGCGATGCTTGAAGATGACATCAAGATCCAGAGGTGTTTCTTTTTGAGGAGGTATATGGAAGAAAAGGCAAAGGGCACCAACTTTATTTTTGTCGACGAAACATGGATTTTTGCTAAAGGTATGCTGTGCTGTACAGTGTATGTTTAGGAACCACTTCACATTTTTTTGATAATTATATACTACTTTGTAATTGTGCCTTCAGGCACCGTACCGAAGACCTGGCAGGATGATACGGTCCCAACCGCAAAGAGGCGGTGTGTGGANATTTTTTTGATAATTATATACTAATTTGTAATTATGCCTTCAGGCACCGTACCGAAGACCTGGCAGGATGATACGGTCCACACCGCAAAGAGGCGGTGTGTGGGTGAAGGTAAACGTTTCGTCGTAGTGCATGCTGGAGGGCGTAATGGCTTCGTGCCGGAAGCGGGTTTGTTGTTTGTTGCAGGTCAAGCGAAAGGAGACTACCATGGAGAAATGAAAGGTGACACTTTCCAAAAATGGATGAAGAACTTGCTGGAGTGCCTGCAGGAGTCTAGTGTCATCGTCATGGACAATGCACCATATCACAGCACACAGGTGGTGAGCTCGAACCTTTTGTTTTTGAATAAATAAAATGTTTATATTGTTTGTGACATGTTAGATTCTGTGCTAGTCAACAAAGGTATCAGGAAAACAAACAGTTACATGTAATATGATAAAAAGTTTAAGAATGTCTAGCACAGTAGTTATAGACATTCCTATCACGTTCACATTATAGAAGTCTCCAATCATACATTTGGTATCCAATAAATACTATGCAACCAACCAACTATTTAAAAGTTTATGTTTTGGAAAGAATTGTGCTTAATTCAAACATTCTATACAACAGACATACTGTTGGCAACATTCAAGGGTAATACATTTTAATTTGTTGTATCGTGTGGTGATTTCAGCTGGAGAAGTTCCCCAACAGTAGCTGGAGGAAGGATGCCATCATCAATTGGCTGCAGGAGCACAACATTCCGTTTGCTTATACAGCCTTGAAGGCCGAACTGGTTGGAGTGGCTAAAGCGAATTTGCCTCCAAAGCGGTGAGTTTGACTCTCTGTTGACATAGTGATTGTTTCTGTTCTGCAACCTTACTTTTCATTTGCGCCAATTAACATTGTGTTTTGTGATACATGTAACTACTAGGTATGTGATCGACGAAATGGCTAGTGAAATGAACCATCATGTGCTATGTCTCCCTCCCTACCATTGCCACTACAATGCCATTGAGCTTGTGTGGGCCCAGGCACAGAAGCACTACAAGAGCCACATGGGGAGGGGGGAGGAAGTTTGATAACGTAGCTGTAGAGACCATTTGGAAAGAGTCCCTTGACGTGGTAACCCCCAGAGGTATTTTTGTCTTTTTTTCCCCCAGCCTGAATTTCATGTGTTTTACCGAGCGGTTGTGAGGTCCCTATGTGTTATCTTGAGAGTTACAGTTATTTCAGGGTAGTATGATACAATACTTTCTACTCCTGGAAGCTGGCTTGTGTAGAGTGTAGTACAGTAGCGTAGTTCTCGTCACCCTCATATCCTGGTCCAACTCTTCATCCCCTTCAGTAGTATATACTGTATGTACTGTTGTGTAATAACCATTGTCTAGTCTTTTCCAATAACCTCTGTTCTGACTTTCTACTTAACCTGTAACTATTAAATCAACTTATCCTGTGCACTAACTCATACTATTTACTAACTTACGCATGCTTTTGGATATCTTTGTTGTGAACTATTTCTTTCTCTGTGTCATTTTCTGGACTGTTCTGTTGTCTCATAAACACACTTGACAAACTCCGTATTAAATCTCTTTGATGCTTAAACATTACATTTTCTGCATTTCCTTTGCTATGATTTCGTACTGAAACAATTTACATAATTAATGCATAGTTAAGTACAACTTAACACTTCAATGCACAAACAGTATTTCTGACATGAATAATATTGTGTTCAGATAGTCAAAATGTGTGGATCACGTGCAGAAGATCATTGTAGAGGCCTGGCAGAGTGAGGTATGAGGATATTGAAGATATGGCTCCATTCATTATTCCCCATGGCTCGGATTTGGACACAACAGATGAAGAAGATGCTGGAGGTGATGACGGAGACATTTTAGCAGTGCCACTGGGTGAGGTACCGGGGTGTTCTACATGGCAAGTCCGATGGTAAGTTGGGTACACCCAGCAGGCACTACACCCTGTATCCTTTTTTTGCAAAATCTTTTTGTGTAGTGTTAAATTGTAGGGTAATGTTGTACTTTTTTGTTTTGATCTATGGTAATTCTGTAGCAAAACGAATCGCTACAATCCATAAGTTATTACCGGTACTTCTAACTAACTAATAAATAAATAAATAAACAGTATTTATAAGTACTGCAGCTTATGCCTTTAGGATGTTTTAACTTAATGCAAACTGGAGATGTTATGATACACCATTGTCAGCTTCTTTACTTATTGTAAACAACAGTTCTCTCTAATATTTTGTTTACTGGAGCCACATTTTTTAGTTATGTTTAATTTGTTATTGTCATTTCTTTACAAAATCTGTGGCACACTTATTTTGTTCCTCCTCCAAGCATTTGCTTAGCAACATGTTACAATTTAATTGTTTGAATATTAGACATTAGTGAAACCAATGGCTTTTCGTATTAGTTTTTAAGTTAGATTTTTGTTTGGAAAAATATTTTAAGATAGCAACAGAGGTTAACAGCATTAAATACGGGCCCGGAGCCCAACTAAAACATAAACACAGCGGCCTACCGCCGGCTCAGTTATTTGAACAAAGTCTGTCGGATGGCATTTTTGTTGCAAACCCACTATAAGAGTTATGAGAACTTCGGTTCCTGACCTCGTGACAGCACGGCCATCCGGGGNAATATTAGACATTAGTGAAACCAATGTCTTTTCGTATTAGTTTTAAGTTAGATTTTTGTTTGGAAATATATTTTAATTAACAGCGTTAAATACGGGCCCGGAGCCCAACTAAAACATAAACATAGCGGCCTACCGCCGGCTCAATTATTTGAAAAAAGTCTGCCGGGTTGCATTTTTGTAGCAAACCCACTAAAGGAGTTATGGAAACTTCGGTTCCTGACCTCGTGACAGCACGGCCATCCGGGGGCTTACGAGAGATTGGCGGTGCCATGTTTATGTTGTTGGATGGACTCCTTGAATGTTGACACATTTCAATACAAAGTATTGTGCCACATCTATAATATGTAATCAAAGTGAAAGTTTTTCTCCCCACCCAACCCTCCAGTCAAAATCAAACCTGCGCGCCCACAAACACACAAAAAAAAACACACACAGACCCACACACACACACGCACGCACTCGCACATGCATGCACACACACATGCACGCACACACACATGCGTGCACACACACACACATCAATAAGTTAAAAGTGCAAGACACAAACCCAAAAACATAAATAAAATGAATAAATCAATTCCAAATGCAACCCAAAATCAGAAACCAAAAAGGGAAAATTTATAACAGCAAAATCACAAAACTTATTTGAAAAACAAACACAGCGCACACGATACTAACATAGCACAGCAATCACGAGATTTGTACTGAAGAGAGAAAACTGGGGTGTGTAATTCGCGCTGTCAGTAGCAGGCCTGGTTTCCTTTGTGGGCACTGATGGACAGTTACTGTAGTCGCAACAGATAACTAAGCATACGAGTTTATATACAGCCATTACGACCATACTTCAGTTATTTTAACGTGGCGCTCTTATCATTTAGGCCATTCCACGCCCCGGCCGCCCTCTCGGCAGGGGACAAAGATCACGCCTTCTCATTGAAGGTTTCCCAGCTTTTCACATGAGTTAACCAAAACCGTAGCCCCATCTTGATACACAAGTTCCAACAGGAACACCCTTTCAGAAGGCCTGAGATCCTCATACTCAGATTACCAAGCATGTGGTCTAGCCGGAGTACTATCCGGACCCCTAACGTCTTACCAGGACGCCATTGGAGCAGGTGCCTGCTCACCGCTTGGCCCTTCTTTAAGAGGAGGAATCTCTCCAGACCTCCTCCAGTATACGGAGTCAACTAAGCAGACAGATGTGTGGGGAGAAGGATGGATGTAGTACAAAGCTACTCTTCGTGACGTCACATGTCGTGTGCACAGTTCACCTTCAGCCGCTGTACTTGCTCCACACCACCACTGCCACATTTCCAGACAGATTTTCACAGTTTTTTTTATACTGCAACATACCTAAAAGTAGTCACACTACACCCCATACATTTCATCACTGTGGACTAGCAAGCATGTTTTTCATAAATTTTCATTGCTATTTCTTATATTATTGCCAAACTTTTTTTTAGTCAATTTTTTTGAATTTTTGTATGATAACAGAAATTGGCCAAGTACAACTTCTGCCCTCATTAAAACAGGTCCTGACAGTACGTGTATGGAACCATAACACTTGGGTTTAAGTGAAGTTATTTTGCCAGTGTGCCCCACCGTACCACACAAAGTATAAATTCAGTGTTAGGTTTTATGTATAAAATACACAATTTTATAAAGTGGTTTTGTGCAAACATATTTTCGCAGTGTGGGATGGGAAAATCGAGTGAGCAGTACACTCAATGTGCCATGATAACAAAAATTAAAAAAAAAAAAAAAATGAAAATTTATGGTGATTGATAACAAGTACAGAAACATTAATGTGACGTGTGACGTCGGGGAAACTGATGACGTCACGGCCGGGCAAAGTTTTGCTGTGCCTGTAAGACACTGGTTATCTAATGGGTTCGACTTCCCTGGCTGCCAACCAGACCCCGGCCGGTATATAAACTGGGGCGCGTGGCTTGGCGGCACGGCACAACGTCTGGTGTGGGCTTAACTGTCCTCCGCAACATTGGTTTACACACAGCCACTGGTTTACCTGAAGTGGACGTAGCCCGAGGTAGCTCCTGACTCGGGCTGCTGTTTCTGCTGGTGCCGGCTGGATCTCGTGCCCAGTCCTCGGGCGAAGGTGGGGCTGCAGCTGGCGGTGCTGGTAGGAGCCCATGGAGGGCTGCTGGTCCTCCTGGATTGGAACCACGGGTTCGATATACCCAGTGGTAAGTGGAGTCCCTGGCGGAAGTCGACAATGACTGGATGCAGATTGCCAGTGGGGTCTTGTGGGGTGGCTGAAATAGGGAGCATGGAGGGACTGGGAGGTGAGGTCAGGGCAGCTTGAGCTTGTTCCCAGAGATTTAGACTGCCGAGTACAGTTGGCGTTGGATTGCAGTTCAAGCTAGGCTCGGGGGCAGTAGCTGCCCTCTTCACACTCAACTGCACCACTCCTGTGGGCGCATGACATAGAGAAAGGAACTAAGGTCTGCCACGTTAACGAAGAGCAGGCGATGGAGCCAGTCTTGGCCAAGCCAACCAGAGTCGGGCCAGTTTACACCAACCGGCGAAATTTAACGCGGTGGGTTACCCTAGATGGTATGACAGAGATGTGGGTGTGGTCCAAAAGGGGCCAGACCTCCAGAACCAGTCTTATCACTCCTTCTGGCGAAAATAATAATGGGTGGATGGAGTGAACTGGCTGGACTGACTGACTAGCCGCCTCGTGGAATGAGTTTCTAATGGTTGTGGCTCTACCGTACGTATGTACCAGGTACCTTGCCATACCTGATCCACAGTATGGGTGGCCGTCTAATATGTGTGAGACATACGTGCACTTGGTTAAGGGAGCCCGCAGTCCTACGCTAGATTCGGCAAAGAGGGTTTCAACAACGCAGTCTCCTGCTTTTCCTTGGTGGGCAGACGTTACTTGGGATTAAGTCACAGTCACCCTAGAATTGAATCCTCATAGGTTAGGTAAGATCACGTATTTATTCCCTTGAGGAATAGACACTGTGGCCCGTACTAACTCCTAACTAACAATGAACTGGAAAGGAAGTAAACTACGGTAAAACCAGGTGAAGGGGACCTGAGTCTAACTAGACAAGAGCAGATGCGGCTAGGTAGCTAAAATACTAACTGACCCTAACTAACTAATGCTGTTGTCCAGAAGGTACTCGGGTGTCACTACCAGAGGGGTAGTGAGTGATAGGGGGAATGAAGATTTCTTTGGGGGTGGAAGGTGTGGAAGATCTCCTGAAGAGCGGTGGTCCTTCGTCAGGAAGGCGGTTGTAGCAGAGAGCTCCAGCCCATGAGGTGGTCGAGCAAGCTACTGAGAATCAAATGACGTTTCTGGGCAGTGAGTTTGCCTATATGGACGACCGGCTCCGGGCCCTTCGGCTCCCTTCGTGTGCTGGAGCTCCTCCCGTAGCGGCGAGGACCGCCATCTCTCGGAGGCTTCTCTGCTATGCGGGTTGCATCAGCTGCGCGAACTCAGGCGCAGCGCTGAACTGCTTGGCTGGCTTCTAACACACGTAAGGGGGTGACGTGACGTCTGACATAAAGATGAAAACGATCTTGGCTGCAGTGTCCATTGGTGCCCCTTGCCTAGGGGCATGCTAGTAGGTTCTGGCAGTAAGTCGTTCATGGTTCAAACCCCACCTGGGGCGACATGATGACACATGAAGATGAGGCAAAGTCGTATTTATATATGTCAGTATGCGTCACGTGTCAAATGGAATACAATTTAATAATTAAATAAAAATATTTATTTGATATAACAGCAGCTCATTAATTTACCCAATTACAAGCATAAGTACTAAAATTGAGTTGATAAAATGAATCTATGAATAAACAACAACAAAAATATTTGTGTGACAAACACAATCTATAAAGTACTGTTAAAACAAAGATTTTATTCCCCATAAACAACAAATGTCCCTTTTTGTGCTGCACAAACCATTTTCAACAATCAACTAATGCAAAAGTAGCAATGACTTTCACTTGGAACTGTCTCCTGGGAACAATGCTTTCTCAGCGAACCNTATTTATGTTAAAACAAAGATTTTATTCCCCATAAACAACAACATTTTCGACAATCAACTAATGCAAAAGTAGCAATGACTTTCACTTGGAACTGTCTCCTGGGAACAATGCTTTCTCAGCGAACCTCGGAAGAACAAAAGATGCACTATGAATTTCACTCGAGTAGNCCTCGGAAGAACAAAAGATGCACTATGAATTTCACTCGAGTAGTAACGTAGATTCATATCTTCCAGTTCTTTGTTTGTGAATATCCTCAGGGGTTCTTTGAAGTTAGTTTTCTGAAATCACAAGAATTTATTTAACAGCCTATCCAGTAAATATACATACAAATGTTAACTTTGAATATAAAACAAATTACTGTATTGCCTAAATGTGACAATTTTTTTAAATTGCAAATGTATCTCATAGATTGTCATTCATACATCACTCATGTACAAAATTTAAGGGTAATGTAAGTTAGTGAATTTACATTGACATATGATGCAACAAACTGTAATAATTTAATTTGAAAACACATTGTAAGACATTATTCCTGTGCTCGTAAGTTCATTTAACAACAGTTAACATGATGTCTGACACTAACCATGTCACACCACCAACTAGAAGTAATGTGACAGAGTCAATATATAATATGTGGTCACCCAGAAACATGACTGTTGAACAGTTTTTTGAACTCTGGAGTCACATTCTTCACCAAAGTCACCCAAAATTCCTGAGTGGTTCGCGGAGGTGCTGTACGGCTGCAATACAACGCCCAAGTATTCCATGCATACTCAGTGCCAAGATTGAGGGACTTGGCGGGCCAATCCAAACAGGTAGCATCCTTGGTTTCTAGGTAGTCAGTCCCTAATGCAGCCCGACGTGGGTGGGCTTGCCAAACACTCGTACAAGAACAGGAAATGTGCACCCATTGAAACCCTGAAAAGCCTGAGGTACTGTACATCTGTGTACACTTGGACAGAAACACATGGAGCAGCGTATGTGAACCTAGCATGGTACCACTCTGGAGAAGATGCTGCAACATTTTGTAATGGTCCTTTTCAGTTTCACTGTGTGGACTGTACTTACTCCCTTATTCTTGTCACATGTGAACACATCTACAATCATTGCAAAAACTGTGCCACTTTTTTATGGTGCTCCTTGTCTTTTATTCTTTTTGTGTCCTTTCGGACATTTTATGACAAAGTTTGGTTGTATATGCATGTTTCATTTGCTTAATTTGTTATATAATATTTATATTCATTTGTGGGTCATATTTTCAAGTTTCATATTTTAATTTTTGTTTCTTGCATATGTTCTTTCATATTATACAGAAACATTAAGGGTAACTGCCTACAAAATAAAATTGTAGTTGATATAATAGTTTGTCATATTAACACTATTGATAAATACTAGAGATGGGTCCAAACCCCATTTTGCAGATATTACCGATACTTTGTGGCCAATCCTGCAGATAGTGCGATACAAATAATNGATGGGTCCAAACCCCATTTTGCAGATATTACCGATACTTTGTGGCCAATCCTGCAGATAGTGCGATACAAATAATTTCATTTGTAATTTTTTATATGGTGTCCAAGTAACATTAAAATACCTCGAAATTCACTTTTTCTGTTCATTTCCATGTCAGATTAAAAATTAGTATAGAAATAAGTACGCAAACTTACAGGATCATTTTTCATATTTGGCCACCACGTCCAACTCAACTTCACGCATCCACTATTTGCACCAGATACACAAAGAAATTGTGATTTTTTTCNTTTGGCCACCACGTCCAACTCAACTTCACGCATCCACTATTTGCACCAGATACACAAAGAAATTGTGATTTTTTTCCAGGAAGTACAATTAATGTAATTAAGAGTATTTAATAACACGCATGCACAGTTTTGAAAATAAAATCGTAGGTGAAACCATCATGATGAACGACCATGTAAAAAAGAATGATGCGTATGTATTTATACGCTTAAAGAGAATTATTTCTTCTTATAAACTGACGCGTAATGGCATAAAATTATTTACGAATCCGCCTAATTTTTATGTGACATCACATCACCACGAGGGAGGTTTGAACTCAGGACGACTTGCTTCCAGAGCCAACCTGCACACTCCTGAGCAAGCAAGGGGCACCCAAAGACATGGCAGCAGGAGCCATCTAAGTCATTATGTCAGACTTCTCATGTCTTGAAATCATCACCCCCGCCCCCCCCCCTTTCCGACAGAAGCCAACAATGAAGCCAAGCGCTGCTCCTAAGTGGACAGCAGAGATGCAACCAGCACACAAAGAAAACTGCCACTTCCACGAGAGAATGCGGCTTGCACTGCTAAGGGAGGAGCCCACGTCCGAAGATACACGACCATGCGAAGGACCCGCAGCCAGCCGACTATAACACTGCAGTACAACCTCAAAAAGTCAGTTGTACACTCTGCAGCTCGCTCCACCACCTCGTGTGCTGGAGCTCTCTGTCTACCACCTTCCTCACGAAGGACCACTGCTACTTTCCAGAAACCTTCTAGACCAGCGTCCAGCGACCCCCCTCCTCCCAGTCCCTTCTAGACAACAGTGTAGATTTAGTTAGGGTCACTTGTTGTTTTAGCTACCTAGATTATTTTCTGCTCTTGTATAGTTTTGTCTTAGGTCCCCTTCACCTGGTTTAACGTAGTCTACTTCCGCCAGTTTCAGTATAATTGATAGCTAGGAGATAATATGGGCCACCATATCCATTCTTCTGGGAAATAAACACGTATTCTTAACTAACGCCGTATGCTTATTCTAGGGTGATTTTGACTTCCAACCTCGTAGACGTCAAACCCACAAAGGAGAAGCAGGAGATAGCGCCTTGAAATCCACTTTGCCAAAACTAGTGTAGGACTGTGGGCTACCCTTAAACGGGCGCACCTACATCACCAAACATAACCCAGTCGACGGCCACCCGTATCTTAAACCAAATACTCCGGTACTTGGAACATTGTAAGGTAAAGCCACATCCACTAGGAATACACGTGACGAAGTGGCTGACATCCAGATCAGCTAACCCACTCCATCCACTGCGGTGTACTTCGCTGGTTGGAGTGAAAGAACTGATTCTGAGTGGCCTAACCCCTTCTGGTTACACTTTAGCCAGGGAACTCGTNCTTCGCTGGTTGGAGTGAAAGAACTGATTCTGAGTGGCCTAACCCCTTCTGGTTACACTTTAGCCAGGGAACTCGTCGCCTGCTCCTACTTTGTGTGGTAGACCATAGTACATTTCCCATATGCCCTTCACCCATAGAAGCGGTGCAAGAAGGAGAGTTAAGAATGCAGCTACTGCCTCTAAACCTNCATTTCCCATATGCCCTTCACCCATAGAAGCGGTGCAAGAAGGAGAGTTAAGAATGCAGCTACTGCCTCTAAACCTAGTCAGTTGCACTGCAACCCATTGTCTTCTGCCCTCAGCAGCCCCTCCTTATGGTACCGAGCTCAAGTCGCCCGACGACTGGCGAGGCCTCACCTCCCAGTCCCCCCCTAGCACCTCATTTCAGCCACCCCCAGAAGATCGCCGGTGAACAGCACCTGATCGTAGTCAGTCTACAACCGTGCCTACCAGTACCTCGGGCTGTGCCAGTCTGCACTTCCAGGCACCGCAACCAACCAGATGCAGTTGCCACCCATACAAGTGATCAGCCCAGCAGCTGCCCTAGGACAGGGCTCTTGTTCCAGCCAGCACTCGCCGAGCCAGGATCTACCCTGGGTGAGATCCAAGCAAGGTAAAGCGACACCAGTGCCTTCAACCGGCACTATAGAACCCTTGTCCGACAGTGATGTCATTGCCATTTATAATAGAAGTCATGCGTCAAAATAAAATNAACCGGCACTATAGAACCCTTGTCCGACAGTGATGTCATTGCCATTTATAATAGAAGTCATGCGTCAAAATAAAATGATATACTTCTTCCAGTAAACAATAGTAAATTTAAAAAAGAAACTGGGATTTAAATCACGTTAATTGTGTATTCACAAATTGCGTCATTGAGGAAACTAGAAACGTAATAAAAGTTGTTTACAAACTCTAAAATCTTTACTTCGTAACATCCCACAGTNAACCGGCACTATAGAACCCTTGTCCGACAGTGATGTCATTGCCATTTATAATAGAAGTCATGCGTCAAAATAAAATTATATACTTCTTCCAGTAACCAATAGTAAATTTAAAAAAGAAACTGGGATTTAAATCTCGTTAATTGTGTATTCACAAATTGTGTCATTGAGGAAACTAGAAACGTAATAAAAGTTGTTTACAAACTCTAAAATCTTTACTTCGTAACATCCCACAGTNCGTCATTGAGGAAACTAGAAACGTAATAAAAGTTGTTTACAAACTCTAAAATCTTTACTTCGTAACATCCCACAGTAGTGCCAATCCACCACAGAGTAGAAAAACTATGTAATTTTAGGGCACAGCATGTATTTTGTGCCACATGCACTCAGCTACAATGATAAGAGACATTTAAAACTGCCCAAGAACATTCACTAGCGTTTGAGTTTTACATCAGCCACATACCTACAGCTTTTGTTCATTTGTAGATAACAATATTGTAATTAAATCCCATTCAGATCAACAATACTCCAACACAAATCCACAACCTAACTACAAAATACTAGTAAATATTTTATTATTGATAAAATAATAATACTCCTTACATAGTAAATACATATCTACAAAGAAATGACAGAAACCTNAAATATTTTATTATTGATAAAATAATAATACTCCTTACATAGTAAATACATATCTACAAAGAAATGACAGAAACCTATTTGTTTTTTGTTTTCTTGGCAATGTGAAAATTACACAAATTTGCTTCCAATGCAGTTATCTTTTTATTTTTTATNATTTGTTTTTTGTTTTCTTGGCAATGTGAAAATTACACAAATTTGCTTCCAATGCAGTTATCTTTTTATTTTTTATGCCCACCACTACCACTAAATCACTGTGCATATGACACGGCAGTATTTAAGCAAGTGTTTTTTCCTGCTTACTCAAATGTTTACATTGCAGTTTTGCACTTTGGTCAGTTTATAAAAAAAAAAACATTAATTTTATCAAGCTTTGGGGCACTATCTAAAACATTAACTATTNCACTGTGCATATGACACGGCAGTATTTAAGCAAGTGTTTTTTCCTGCTTACTCAAATGTTTACATTGCAGTTTTGCACTTTGGTCAGTTTATAAAAAAAAAAACATTAATTTTATCAAGCTTTGGGGCACTATCTAAAACATTAACTATTTTTTGCATTCTTAATCGGTTTTGCGAAGTAAGCAGTGGACTACAATCAGCACCCTCGCCCAATAGTTGCAAATACCGTATTTGTCACAAATCTAACCACAAAACATGCAATCAAAAGATATAACAAACTACCCAAAAATTTGAGAAACTCTAGATGTGTAAAAAGTTACATCACAAAAATTCTTTAGAACGAGTTCCTTAATAGGACTAGCTAATCTTTTAAAATGTTGATAACCGCTATTATGATTAATGTCACACATTATTAATCCATTGATTGCTCTTGGTAGTCTGTCCTAGATGATGTTTGTGTTGTCCAGATATATGCTCTTTGTAACTTTTAAGTGTAAAGACTTTGAAATGCCATGTAGTTATTCTTTTATTGTTATATAACACACCATATTCTAATGTATTTGCATCCATGCATGTTGATTTTATTTTGTTTTACATAACCTTGTAATGATCAATATTATGTGTTCCTGCTAATTTGTAATTCTGGCAGTTGTTAGAAAATTGGATAAGTCTCTTGTGTTATTGTCCTCACATCGTATTTGGGTTTTCATCCGCAATGTAAAATAAATGTACTGTCCCAAGGACGAGCTCTGGCTCATGGGACTATTTATTGGTAATAAAAAAACACAGAAGATGAGTAAAAAACTGGCAGTGTTTACAAATACTGCGCTCATGTTCAGTGCGTAAATTACATTCCACAAAAAAAAAATACTCATCTGCTTTATATATACGCACTATTTGTCACATCTCCAACATTTTTTGGTTAGAGATGTTTGTTTATAAATAAAATACATGTAGTGTTTATTTTGCATGTGAACGAGTGCCATAGCAATTCGATTCAATATATATTGAATCGTAAATGCATGAAACAATATTTTGACCTTGCTACTAATCGATTTATGAATTGTTCTCGTGGCGTGGTAAAATTCCGTTTTTATAGTAAACGTGATCACCACACGAATATGTAATGTAAATGAGATATATTGCTGTATAACAAATGCAAAATTGTAAAACTTAATGTTGGTAAGAGTTTTCATGGTAAAAGAAGCTCACACTGTGGTTTTAGATACACTTAAACAAGTAATTTTGTTGATATTTCGCTAATACAGGAATTATCACAAAATTTCAGGAATAAACACAATTTCTAAGTATTTCATATTATTCCGCATCTTTTCGCAGTTCACGAAAATTTCTAGGCCCTACTTATGGGCAATGTTTTGTTCACGATGAAAAATGAATACGTGCTTGNACACTGTGGTTTTAGATACACTTAAACAAGTAATTTAATTGATGTTTCACGAATGTGTGAATTATTACAGAATTTCAGGAATAAACACAATTTCTAAGTATTTCATATTATTCCGCATCTTTTCGCAGTTCACAAAAATTTCTAGGCCCTACTTATGGGCAATGTTTTGTTCACGATGAAAAATGAATACGTGCTTTACGTTCGCATTAAACATGTACCTGTAAGAAAATAATATATGGTTCACAGAGAATTCTATATGTCTTACATCCAGCCAATCACAAACTACTCTAAATAAATTCGATTTTTGTAATAATTTAAAAGAAATAAAACAACTATTAGACCTACATGCTCACGTTCAGAAATAAAACTTGGCCAATTTGTATTATTCAATACACTGAGGCATTTTGCCATGTGACACGTTTCCTTGATGGAGCACCGTGTCATACAGTTATGGCGGTAAAACTGNCTACTTATGGGCAATGTTTTGTTCACGATGAAAAATGAATACGTGCTTTACGTTCGCATTAAACATGTACCTGTAAGAAAATAATATATGGTTCACAGAGAATTCTATATGTCTTACATCCAGCCAATCACAAACTACTCTAAATAAATTCGATTTTTGTAATAATTTAAAAGAAATAAAACAACTATTAGACCTACATGCTCACGTTCAGAAATAAAACTTGGCCAATTTGTATTATTCAATACACTGAGGCATTTTGCCATGTGACACGTTTCCTTGATAGAGCACCGTGTCATACAGTTATGGCGGTAAAACTGTTTTTTTTTACAAGTGAATTTTAATTACCTCAAAAGCAGATACCAGTATTATAAGTTGAATTACATTTTATTTTATNTTTTTTTTTACAAGTGAATTTTAATTACCTCAAAAGCAGATACCAGTATTATAAGTTGAATTACATTTTATTTTATGAATTTCACCTGGTACGGCTTATATCGAGTTAAATATGTAGCAACACTAAAGCCAGACGTATCCATTTCCCTTAAGTAATTTCAAATCATGTGTTACTAAAATATAAAAATACAATCTAGAAAATAGTTTTATCGGTTGTAAAAATAAAAATACTCTGTTTGTGAAAACGTCCCTCAAGATAACAAAGTGCGATAATTTCCACGACAACTAAATCATTTGGGTTGATGAAATGATTTGGTTGGACCATGGCCTATTGTAACCTATACTGATTTTGTATTTATTGGCTGATGCATCAGTATCAAAATCAGTATCTGTCCATCAGCAGTGCGCGGCTACGCCCACTCTGTGCAACACTGCCATTAAGAATGTAACTCCTCGTGGGATGTTGACGACGCTTCCTGCCTCAGCACTTTAGCGCGGCTGCCTGTCTTCTTCCGCTGCCTATTCTTGCACACCGCATGATGGAATGCTTAATGTAAATTCTTTTGGTGTTGCAATCATCACTTCATAAAAAATTATCAAATATCAACATAATCTGAGAATTTATTTTGTGTCTACGGCGGCGCACCCTTCCTGTTTTGTATTGCCACTATTTTTTTTTTTAANCATAATCTGAGAATTTATTTTGTGTCTACGGCGGCGCACCCTTCCTGTTTTGTATTGCCACTATTTTTTTTTTTAAATTCTTGTTGCTGCCAGTATGCATTGTATGTCAATATCAAAAATGTAAGTTAATTTTTTTAAAGCAAACATAATACTCGGAACTCCTATGAGAAGATACGTCTTAAAGGAAATATATTTATTTAAAAAAAAAATTTAAAATATATTATATTTTCATTTAACAAAAAATTTTAAGTTAAATNCATAATCTGAGAATTTATTTTGTGTCTACGGCGGCGCACCCTTCCTGTTTTGTATTGCCACTATTTTTTTTTTTAATTCTTGTTGCTGCCAGTATGCATTGTATGTCAATATCAAAAATGTAAGTTAATTTTTTTAAAGCAAACATAATACTCGGAACTCCTATGAGAAGATACGTCTTGAAGGAAATATATTTATTTAAAAAAAAAATTTAAAATATATTATATTTTCATTTAACAAAAATTTTTAAGTTCAATNGAAGGAAATATATTTATTTAAAAAAAAAATTTAAAATATATTATATTTTCATTTAACAAAAATTTTTAAGTTCAATTTTTCATTGACCACAATATATTTCTTTGCTAATTATTGTTGTGCATGAATGAAGGGTTTGTGGGACGGCTACTCTGCCTTCTGTTCCTATTGTGTTTTCTTTAACGTGTTGGTTAACCAAAACCTGATCCAAGTGTATCACCTGGCCCTTGAGCGGTTGTCTGGGGACACCACAAAGCATGTTCTTTGGGGCTGTGTCTAGGTGTCTGCTTGGGCAAGTGTTACTAAGAGATTATCATGTAACATGTCAATTTTGTGAGTTCAGATACAAAGTTACCAACTGTAGGCCATAGTCAATCCCTTGGCTCATGCTTTGTTGGAACTGAGAGCCATTTTCACAAATAGTCACACATTTTATTCTACAATTTTCTTTCAAATTTAGTGGTGGGACCATTATGTGAATAACTAGTTAGATATATGACAAAAAAGAAAAAAACAATAACAGCTTATTTCCAATGTACTATTAATTATGCTCCTGATCGATATTCAACAACCATTACTTGTATACAAGGTAGATTTTTTAACTATTTGTTTAAGCAAATGCACAATAACTAGGGCCTTGAAATTTTCGCGAATGCAAAATAATGTGAAATACTGATAAATTATGTTTATTGGTAAAATTCTGTAATAATTCCCATATTCACGAAATATCGACAAAATTACTTTTTTTAAGTGTATTTAAAACCACAGTGCAAGCTTCTTTTACCATGAAAACTCTTACAANATATCGACAAAATTACTTTTTTTAAGTGTATTTAAAACCACAGTGCAAGCTTCTTTTACCATGAAAACTCTTACAATCATTAAGTTTTACAATTTTTCATTTGTTATACTGCATTATCTCTCATTTCCTTCACATATGTGCTGATAACAAAACTATTGGCGCGGTGATCAAGTTGTTGACTATCAAAACTTANTCTCTCATTTCCTTCACATATGTGCTGATAACAAAACTATTGGCGCGGTGATCAAGTTGTTGACTATCAAAACTTAAACAAGAACGATTCATAAATAAATTGGTAGCAATGTCGAAAGATTTATCATTGCACATATGATTTCATATATATCGAGCCGAATCACTATGGCGCTTGCTCACAAGCAAAACCATGATGTGTATATTTATTTATAAATAAACATCTCTAACCAAAAATGTTGGTGATATGGCGAAAGTAAATATTACGTATATATAACACAGACGAGTATTTTTTTTTTTTTGCAGAATGTAATAATTACGCACTAAACATTTGCACTGTATTTGTAAAGACTGCCGACTTTACTCTTCTTGTGCGCTTTGCGGTTAGGTTCTTGACAACTAGCAAATGTGGCATTTGAAACTATTGAGCGAGGGTGGTGATTGTAGTTGGCTGCTTACATCGCAAAACCAGTTAAGAATGCCAAAAATAGTTACTATATTAGATTGTGCCCGAGAGTTTGATAGTAAAGAGAATTTTTTATATTTTATAAACTGACCAAAGTGCAAAACTGCAAAATTGAGCACGTGGGAAAAAACAGGTGCTTAAACACTGCAGCACAGTGATTTAGTGATAGTGAAGGACATAAAAATAAAAAGACAACTGCATTCAAAGCAAATTTGTGTGATTTTCACATTGCCAAGAAAACAAAAACAAATAAGTTTCAGNTAAAAAGACAACTGCATTCAAAGCAAATTTGTGTGATTTTCACATTGCCAAGAAAACAAAAACAAATAAGTTTCAGTCACTTGTTTGTAGAAACATTTACTAGTATTTTGTACTTAGGTTGTGGATTTGTGTTGGAGTATATTTTAAACTTAACAGGATTTAATTAAAATATTGTTATCTACAAATGAACAAATGCTGTATGTGGGTGATGTAAATATCTTGTAAAACTCAAACACTAGTGAATGTTCTTGGGCAATTTTAAATGTCTCGTAAAAGTACAAGATTTANTAAATATCTTGTAAAACTCAAACACTAGTGAATGTTCTTGGGCAATTTTAAATGTCTCGTAAAAGTACAAGATTTACGACACAAACCTTACTGTGATGTGACAATGAGTGTTACATGACAAGTGTGCTCTCATAAGGTTGTCTTTTCATCCTTATCATTAAATATTTTTTAATGTTTTCCTCTTAAATATGTACTGATTAAAAGAATGAATAAGAAATTCAATTTAATTCAAGTGAAATCATTACAAAAGAAAACAGATTGATGATATAATAATAATNAAGAATGAATAAGAAATTCAATTTAATTCAAGTGAAATCATTACAAAAGAAAACAGATTGATGATATAATAATAATAATGTATGCATTTTTTTGCTATAAAATTTATTTGACGAAATGTAAATTTTTTTAGACGAAATGGTAANTATAATAATAATGTATGCATTTTTTTGCTATAAAATTTATTTGACGAAATGTAAATTTTTTTAGACGAAATGGTAAAATTTTAATGATGAAATCAGCTCATTTTATTCACCGAAAAAGTGGGTAACTGGAAATGAAAATATGTAACGTGTAGCATTCATCGGGTTTTCTCCTTTCAAACAACTTTAACTTTGCCATCAGGTACGTTGCTTCGCCCCCTTACACGCTGGCAACTACTGTGACATCCTCCTTCCCTTGGCCGGCCTATGCGAAACAGATAGCATCCATACACTGTCCCACTTGCACCTGGATAGTGTGCTACTTTCCCAACTAAAATTACGGGAAATTATTCTATGGGAGAGGAGAGACACACTTTCGTTGACCTCTACTGCCTTCAACTGCACCTCATCACAGCACGAACTGCTTCAATTCACCCTCTCCTGCTTTTAGGATGAGGTGGCTGATGGAGATCATCTGGAATGTGGTTTGAGGTACGGCACATTCCAACATGTTCTGATGGTGTTGGGATCATTGAAACAAAGACTGCAACTTTCAGGCGCTTTTTTTTTNACGGCACATTCCAACATGTTCTGATGGTGTTGGGATCATTGAAACAAAGACTGCAACTTTCAGGCGCTTTTTTTTTAAATTAACAGTGTGATTATTATGCAAGAGCTGCAATTTCATGAAAAAACATGGTCAAACTGTTTTTCATAACTTGTTTGGTTATGAATACCGGCTGATAACAGTCTTGTTGGGATACCACGAGATGTCATTATCCATGCTGTATAGAGTGAATTCCTCGTTTCCATCAAATGTGTTCCACAATGATGGTTATTTCCTGTTCACTTTGTGTCCTTGTTTTTAGTTCTCCGTGATTTCCTTAAGCTTGTAAGTGACTTCCAAACACAGTTAAAGCAAATTTAATAATTTTCTTTCCATTTTCATTTAATTATTTACTGCAATAAGCAATAAAAAAAAGCACGTCAATGTTTGGTGCAGACCTGGTATACATCTACATAAGCTCAAAATAATTTTTCATTTGATNTGCATAAGCTCAAAATAATTTTTCATTTGATTGCATGACGAACCATTCAAGTTGACATCTTTTAAATTACTTTCATATATCCTGTATACCAATACCCTGCAGACTTCCTGGGTGACTAAACATTTCATACATTTCAAAAAGTCTTGCAACAAATGCAACACAATCTTCTGTACAGTTAGGTTATGATCTTGGATACTACAACTTTCCAGAAAACAACTTTGTGCTAGTTACACCTCACCATGAGAATAATGTTACACCCAGGTCCCTACATCTCTAAAAATAACAGATTTTCCCATTTCACAAACCATGCTTTGTTAGATGGTGAAGTTTTGACAGCCATTGTAGCAATGCAATGTAATGCAACACTATCAGAGGTTGTGGTTGGAGATTAACATCAAGGTGCTGAGAGCTAGCGGGGATGAAATGATGTGAAGATGGAGCAGCAGGGGAAATAAGAGNTGGAGATTAACATCAAGGTGCTGAGAGCTAGCGGGGATGAAATGATGTGAAGATGGAGCAGCAGGGGAAATAAGAGGGCATCGAGAAAACTCATCGGCCAATGGCAACTTTTGCTAAATTTCCCATGTAAGAAAATCCATATGACTCCGCCAGGAACGGAACCTAGTTCGCTGTGTTGGGAGGCAAGTAGTCTCGACGACTACACGAACACAGTCCCCTACAACTGTCACAGCAAATGAAAAAACAAATGAGAACATGTTCATACTTTTCACTGTACTGTATAATTAATTTTAAATAATTGTTGTGTTAAATATTGCTTAGAACATTTTTGTACAATTCTAGAATGCCTGCACCTAATAAAAAAAAGTGTAAAAGTGTATTTATGCATTCTGTGATAATTGTGTTGATACCTAATAACAAATTTACAGCAAGTTCCTAGCACTTTCATAAGGAACATGGTGCCACATTACTAACGACCACGTACGTGGTAGAAGAAGCGAGTACTTACGGAGTTGAGGCTTCCAAGTATGAAGCCGATCTGTCCGCTGGGGTAGGTGGGCACGGAGGCGTGCGCAAACGATGCGCAGGGGAAGGTGGAGCGGCAGTGCTGCAGGGTTTGGCACACCTGGTCCAGGTTGGACCACACGGTGCCACCCTGCGAGCAGACGATCCCACCTGGCCGCAGGGCGTCCGCCATCAGCTTGAAGTAGCTCTCCTCAAACAGAGCTACTGCCGGACCTGCCACAACATGCAACACACATACAGTAAATACCTACCTATATACCTACTTGTGTTTATGATTAGGCAGAGTAAAACTCTCATAAGACATTTCTGAAGGGACTTAATAGGATTGAGGTGTTTATAGACTAGGTGCAAAATAATCTAAACTTATTAAGAACAAAAACTTCTTCAAGGGTTCTACTGTATGTACTTAATTAACTACCTCTTCACTGTCTACAAGCCTACCTTCGTACCTACATACATGTCACTTTACAAAACTCCATGGCTGCCTACAAACATACCTCCACAATTTACCTTCTCACGTATGTACACATATCTACAGACTTCTGTTCATAGTTCTACAACGCTTTTATCAACTTCCCACCAATGCACACACCATTGCAATGTCAACTTGCTTCATCACACAATAAGAAATTCATTAACAAATNATCAACTTCCCACCAATGCACACACCATTGCAATGTCAACTTGCTTCATCACACAATAAGAAATTCATTAACAAATTATTCAAAACTTGAATTATTTATGTTATATTTGTATTGGGTACAGTAAACACTATTCAAATGGTGTACATTACATGTGGTGTCATTTATAGAGCATTAAAAGATACACACACATAGTATATACCGTAAAGCCCCAATTATCCGTGACGCAAAAATGTGTTTTAAGCTCAGGTGCAAAGTGAGGGCACCCCAGTGTCTGGTCCTACCATTGCAACTAAAGNCGACGCAAAAATGTGTTTTAAGCTCAGGTGCAAAGTGAGGGCACCCCAGTGTCTGGTCCTACCATTGCAACTAAAGCAAAAATCTTTTTTGATTTGTTAGGCCTGGAAGGAAATTTTGATGTGTCGTCCGGTTGGTTACATCGTTNAAAATCTTTTTTGATTTGTTAGGCCTGGAAGGAAATTTTGATGTGTCGTCCGGTTGGTTACATCGTTTTAAGAAACATCATGGAATTAGAGAGATTGGTCTACATGGAAAGAAGCTGAGTGGTGATCAACAAGCAGCTAATGATTTTAAACGNGGTTACATCGTTTTAAGAAACGTCATGGAATTAGAGAGATTGGTCTACATGGAAAGAAGCTGAGTGGTGATCAACACGCAGCTAATGATTTTAAACGTGATTTTGAAGAGTTTGTGTTGTCTGAGGATCTGTCATATGAAAAAATTTATAACNCTGAGGATCTGTCATATGAACAAATTTATAACGCTGATGAATCAGGGCTTGTTTGGAAGTGTCTTCCCACTCGTATTTTAGCATTTGAAATTGAACATCACGCGGCAGGTCACAAACGTAGCAAGGAAAGAATTACAATCTTGCCATGCAGCAACGCTGCGGTTAGTCACAAACTTAGGCTTCTTGTAATGGGTAAATCTAAGAAACCGAGGTCTTTTAAGGGGACGAGAGCAGAAAATTTACCAGTTGATTATTTCAGCCAAAAAAAGGTTGGATGAACCTGCAGATTTTTCAAGAATGGTTTGAAGAGATTTTTGTGCCTCAAGTACGTAAACATCTAGACTCAAAAANATGAACCTGCAGATTTTTCAAGAATGGTTTGAAGAGATTTTTGTGCCTCAAGTACGTAAACATCTAGACTCAAAAATTTGCCAAATAAGGCTGTTTTGTTAATTGACAACTCGCCTTCACATCCAGCTACAAGTGTGCTTAAATCTTCTGACGGGCAAATCTTCGCAAAGTTTTTGCCCCCAAATATTACTGCGCTCATACAACCTATGGACCAGGGAGTCATTGCAACCATGAAGAGAACATACAGGACAAAGTTATTACTGTCAAAAATCGAGGAAGGCTGCGATCTCAAAGAATTTTAGCGGAATGATACAATTTTGGATAGAGAAAAGTCTTTCCGAGTATCGAAACAAATGTCAACCAAAACATTTGTAAAGAAGAGAATGAAGTCATGCCGACTGCTACACTTGTTGACTTAGTGACATCCGTTCCGGGACGTGAGAATGTCGACGAAGAGAACATAGAACAGTGGCTGGAATGCGAAGCAAGTGAGTCGGGGTTTGAACAACTGACTGACATAGAGATAACGAACAAAGCAATGGGAGTGAACGAGAACGAAGAAGAACAAAATGAAAGTGAACAAGACGAGGCGCCTGCGCGGATGACACACGAAACTGCTTTGCAGCTCGTAGACGGATTGCTTCAATATTTAAAGGGACAAGACGACGATGCACATCTGGCAGAAAAACTCATGTTAAGGAAAGTACAATATAGAATAAAGAAAAGGTGTTTCCAAAGCAAAAAGCAAAAACGAGTGACTGATTTTTTTAAAAAAGTGTAACTCAACACTTTTTGTACAGTACTATGTATGGCATTGTTTTTTGTTTACTATTCTTTAATTTATTGATTTAGACGTAGAGCAAAGGTTTCTGCTGTACTGTACATATGTATTTATATCAAAAGTTTGATTATGTTTTTTGTACAATAAAACATAGTTTTTATGTTGAAATATTTTTTTTCGTGTTTGCACCTCATTGTCAGTCTTTTTTCGGGTTATCCGCGATTTTTGCTATCCGCGGTGCCCTTACCACCCAATTCCGCGGATAATCGGGGCTGTACTGTATTTATATCTCAGTTTCTGCACAACTGCACGTCAAAATCAAAATTTCATAGTTTTCAGAACACAAGCATAATAAAAAAAACGAAATTACTTTTCATTTGTGTTTTTAGTTTCACAAAATGACAAGACACATTTTTTCATTTCATAAAACAAAACGCCNTAAATTACTTTTCATTTGTGTTTTTAGTTTCACAAAATGACAAGACACATTTTTTCATTTCATAAAACAAAACGCCATATTCACACAATGCTAGTGAGTATGGTATGCGTTGGTTGCAGGTCATAACAATCATTTGCTACAGTCAGAGCGCCTCCTGCCCAGTTTCACAGGCTTCAGTTATCTGCCATGTCACCAACACAACATGCTGTCTCTTTGTGTAATTTTCTATACTTGGTTAAGCTTTATTTGCATGAAGCAGAGGAATATCTTGGAAGTAGAACTTTAGCAAGGCTTCAGAAAAGTTGGAAGTAACAGTGAATGAACTATAATACATAGTTTCATCAATGAAATAACAGGATTACTGCCTAGAAGTTATGCAGCTACCTGTCAGTTCAGTGTCTTAAAACCCAGTAAAGAGCTGCAATGGTGACAAGCTGGACTCACATTCAAAAAGAGATGAGTTCAATTACCAGCCTAGCCATCCTGATTCCAGTTTACCGCCATTTTGATATTACTCAACGCAAATGCCATGTGGTTACTAATTACAAGACCATGGCAAGTTCCTTTGCTTCTCCTGACTAAGAAACTGACTTGATCTCTAATCCCCTCACTCTCAAAGAGAAACCAAGCCATGTATAACACAAATGTTAATGTGTGGTAACTACCTAAAGTCAATATGCTAAGAACATTTTTGCACAAATTAAATTTTATAAGCAAATAAAAATGCTAATTTAGATTAACTTACATACAGAATGAAACTTCAAGCCGTGTCTCTTGTATGGAATCATGCCCAAATAATCTTGCCTAAATAGTTTTTGTTGTAGCGGTCTTAAATTAAAAGCATGTTCTTGTACCTGAAGTTAATAAGAACGATTCACATGTTCTACGAGTTGACACTTGATGTGCCTCGAGTCGACACTATTGTAAACGTGCACAACCTTGCCAAAATCTGTATTCAATAATCATGGGAATATTGCAGTTGCTTAAAAAACTTTTTAGACATGTTTTAGTATTGATACGTTTTAGTTTTCAAATCTTGTCAATCTTTGAAACCTAACTGGGGGTATATATAGATGCAGATGCACACATATGCCCACACACACAGAAAGGACGAGAGGATGGCGGGAGAGGGATAATAAAAAAAAAGTACCAGCAATCCAAGTTCTCCATTACATCAAGATCTGAACATGATTAAAAATTGCTAGGTAATTATAGTTATATACAGTAGAATCCAGATTGGAAAATGATTTTATTTACATTTCCAGATTATATTTTGTGTTTTTGTCTTACTGAAGACAAAATCGCACAAGATAGATGCGTAATTTCACTAGTGTGTTTACAATCTACGAAACAGAAAGTACAGTTTACCATGCTTGTGAAATCCCTTCCCTCCACAGCATGTACATATGTGTGTATGTATTTGTAATACAACCGAAAATGCTCTCACAAGAAACAAATGAAAATGGATTTTGCATTTGCTGAAAATTATCCGGTACTCTGTTTAAACTTAATTTTTGGTGTCAATAATTAATTTTATATAATTTTCTGAGGTGTTATTTTATTATTAAGATGTTAAAAGAGAAAAATAAATTCATTTATATTAAAGCATATGATTTTCCCAAAAGAAGCAACTGAAAATGGACATTGAAGTCACTGAAAATGACACGGTGCTCTGTTTAAACTTATTTCTGGCATCCATGAGTACCGGTAGTTGTTCGTAAACTTAAAAAGGAATCATTCTATTTTGAAAATGTTAGAATATTGGAATAAATATATTTATCTTAAATTAAACCTTTAATTCTCTTGCAAGACGCAACTGCAAAGGGACTTCACAAAAGCTGAAAGTTATGTGATGCTTGATTTTTTTCGTGAGGACAGTCATACATGTATGCCTTTGTAGGGTATCGTTCAATTTCGAAAATATCTGCCTATTGAACAAGATAAATACTTTACTTAAACACATGTTATTTTTTGTACCAGAGACAATCGAAACAATGGAAGTTTGATTTATAACACTTACATGTAGAGCGAAAGTCTTCCAACACNTTTTGTACCAGAGACAATCGAAACAATGGAAGTTTGATTTATAACACTTACATGTAGAGCGAAAGTCTTCCAACACTATGTCACCAACATCAATTTGACTGAAATAATTAACAGCAATACCAGGATTATTATGAGAATGACGATAAAAGCAGACCTCAAAANAACATCAATTTGACTGAAATAATTAACAGCAATACCAGGATTATTATGAGAATGACGATAAAAGCAGACCTCAAAAATACCGCAACCAGGATTAGCAGTCATACCTTGAATAGCAAATCTGTAGAATAAAGAGACGAGAACATAACTTNCCGCAACCAGGATTAGCAGTCATACCTTGAATAGCAAATCTGTAGAATAAAGAGACGAGAACATAACTTTCTTGAGCTTGAGTAACTTGCTTAACAAACACATTAGTATCATCTTTGGCAACATCAGTAATAAAACTTCCAATGATACGAAAAACCAGTCTTGAATGATATATCCTCTTGTAATAACGTGCACGTCTCATACTGACGGTATAGGGCTACCATTGCTGCAACACCTAAAGTTACGGAGCGTTGCCGCTGAGTTTGCATTACGAGTTTTGCTGCGCTCCTGTTCAGACGTGCTTGTGAAAGAAATTAGTTTATCGGGAGGACGACGTCCGTATTTGCTACGGAATTCACGTTGAACAGTCTTAATCGATTCACATTTAGCAAACTGAATAACACAGAACGCTTTCTGTTGTTCAGTCGCCATCGTGACGCGGACTGACACACCACACACGCTCATAGTGCGACGACAGATGCTTCCAGTGTCATCTCTATGCACATAAAGGAAACATCAGACTGCCCCCCTTCACATTGACGTGTTGAATGCGAGCTCGTTTCCCCCTCACCACCTCAAACCGAGAGTTACAAATGCCATCCAAACCATAACACCGAACATGCTGACAAGAGCGTGGAATGAGTTTGATTATCAGCGTAGATGTCGTTTGGGCCACTCATGGTAGTCACATTGAGCATTTATGAATGTATGATAAACAAACTTCACTGTTCCACGATTCATTTGATTGGTCAATCAAGGTTGTAGGTTGTTTGGTTTTGATATTATACACTTTCAAAGTTGGGGTATTCTTTTATACCCACCATGTACTACAAGAACAAATTTTTATCAGTAAACTAATATCAAGTGCCGACTTGGGGAGCAGTGGCAACTTCAGGCCTGTTTACTATGTGCAAATAGTGTTTATATGTCTTTAGAGCTGATGAAGTTGAAACGAGGTGGATATGGAGCAGCAATGGAACGCATGGATGGGGGAAACTGGAGATCCCAGAGAAAGCCCACAGACAAGTGGCAACGTCCGACATAATTCTCACATGCGAAAATCCAGGAGCGACCCTGCCGGGAACCAAACCAGGTCCACAGTGGTGTAAGTTGAGCGCTCTAGCTGCTACATTGATTGCCGCAATGCATGAGGAACTGTTAGGGCAGAATGTGCGGGAGTATTCACCTAGAATGAGGATTGCAAACCAGTTGGTAGGGAGCAGGTGTAGTGCTGCCAGCTAGTACGGAACAACCACCTGACGTCAGTCTCGCTCACGCTGTTGCAATAAGAAACTGATGTACAAAGGAACATTTGCTTGGAGAAGTGAGAGGTAGAGAAACATACTGACCGACTGGATCAGAGGAGTCTGTGATGATGACGTCAAACTCTTGCTGGTGCTGCTTCATGAACTTGAAGCCATCGTCAACGTGCAGGGTCAGCTTGGGGCTGTCGAAGCCGCACCCCATGAAGGGCAGCCACTTCTTGGACAGGTCGATGACGCGACCATCTATCTCCACTTGCGTGATGCTCTCGACGGCAGGATGCTTGGCAACCTCGCGTGCCACACCCCCATCTCCCCCGCCGACTATCAGCACCTGTCGCACACACCACCCTCACATATTTCAGATAAAAAACAAAATTTTCAAAAGCCATAATATTATTGTAAGTGCTGTAAGTGTTGTACATCACTTCTTTATAAAGGAACCCCTCTATAACAAACACAATACTTGGTCGCTTCAATTTTGTTTTACAGAGGTTTTACTGTATTGATTGTAGTGCCAATATTTTGATGGCCAGTTATATTGTAACTGCATGAATCAAGGCAATTACATAAAACTTTAAACTTGATCAATGAATCTATTTGTGTGTTTTGATATCTGTATTTTGTGGTAGGTATAAGCATGTCACAATTTAAATGATTTTTGTAGTTTCCCCCCCGTTAAGAAAAGACAGTTTTACATCAATGTTGAGAAAAACAAAACTGTTTTAGCTACCACAGTTGAATAATTCTCCATTTGCACAAAATACTATTAATTTTCTTAGGTTTAAAAANCAAAACTGTTTTAGCTACCACAGTTGAATAATTCTCCATTTGCACAAAATACTATTAATTTTCTTAGGTTTAAAAATATTCACATACAGCTGGGATGGTTTGTCTGAACGTGATTTGGAAGCATATTTATATTTCAAGTTCTTCAGTCTCTTCATCTGAATCACGTGATGCAATAGTATCAGTTATCTAAATTTCACGAGACCACAGTAACTTCAACTAAGGTATGTCTTCATATGAACACGAACAATTGAATGTATTTTGGAGGCTTGCCCACTCATCTCCTGTTGGCGTTATCTTAATCATCTTCAGTATCACCATCACTAAAATTACTAAACACAATAATATTCCATAGCTAAACCAATTTTTTCTGTATCTGTCTGTAGGTTACCGCTTTGTTATTATGTTCAAAATGTTATCTGAAAGATATAAACTGTGCCAATTGTGGCCAGGAACTGACAGAAATACTGATGTTATAAGTAGGAAATGACACCATTAAGCATTAAGGAAAATGGCGGGACCATGAATTAACAGTGGTATATTATGCTGGAAAATGTTATATGCAGGAATGCTATAACATAGTTCTGCTGTATATTACAGGCTCCATTTTTCTCTACAAATTTACCAACATAGTAACAAATGTTTATAAAACACTAAAAATCTAAGGAATACATGAAAATTTTGGCAGGCAAAAAGAAATTCACATGTTATGCATGGTATGATTGGAATTCCTAACTATTTTATCTGCAGTCTGCTACCTAACATAAATTTCCCTAACTCTTCCAGAAATACGAAATTTCCCTACTCATCCAGATTTCCCATTTCCCCTGATGCTAGCCATTGAGTTTGCTCAGATAACAGACTAAGNCGAAATTTCCCTACTCATCCAGATTTCCCATTTCCCCTGATGCTAGCCATTGAGTTTGCTCAGATAACAGACTAAGCAGGACTTTGAAACACGCGTGGGTGACCTTGGACCAGCTAAAGCTACATCCTATCGCATGAATGTTGCAGTGTTACGTAAGCTGTAGAGCAAGTACACTAGGCGGAACTGGGTCACCGGTTCACGGCGACAGGCCGACCCCAAGGAGCAATGACGTCAGATAGCACAGTTCAAACTCCCTCAGATAACAGCCCCACACTCAAGGTCATCAATTGTCAGTGTGTCTGGATAATTCTCTGACGTGAGGTACACCAACTAAACAGTGCTTGTGCAAACAGACACACACACATCTGTGTTAGTAGTGCAATATTGATCCTCAAAAATAGTAGGTGTTAAACTGACGTATAGGCCACATCAGCTTTTCATGGGTCATGTAAACTTTTAATGATGAAAAATCTGAAAGACAGCATTCAAAAGTTTTCTTAATAGCATTAAATGTTAATACAATAGCTAAACACACTGATAAAATGTACACAGCGTGTGTGTTACGTATACGTACAAGTGCATGTACACAAAGTATACACATGTGTACACACACGCATGCTACATTTTTGGGAACCTTAATATGTTAATAACGTGTCAGTTATTATTATATGTATAACACAAATACACACTTTTAATACAACTCAAGACATTTAACACAGCTGGTTATAACTGTGCACGCACACACATCACAAGCATCGCTCCACANTTTTAATACAACTCAAGACATTTAACACAGCTGGTTATAACTGTGCACGCACACACATCACAAGCATCGCTCCACAGGATGCTACCTGTAGAACAGTGCAACTACTCCTCACAAGTGTTTTTCCACTTCAGAAAAAATTATGTTCTCAACATGTAGAGTTCAAACTTCACCCAAGGTTTTCAAAGAACAATAATAAATCTTCATGGTTCACATTTCAGGGGTCAAAGCACAAATTAAAAAAAAAAAATGTGATTAATTTAGTGATTTATTTTTAATAATACATATTACATACAAGAGGAAAGTTTTGACATCCTTTCAAAAAAACTACTAGTGGTGAAGAATGGGTATATATAATACGTTATTGCAAAATTACCATTAAACAACTACTAGTGGTGAAAAATGGGTATATATAATACGTTATTGCAAAATTACCATTAAACAAGTTTTTGTGAGGCATTCTAAATTTAAACATACATAACATTCTAAGAATGCAAATGAAACCTCAATTTCAAAACCAATGGTTTTTTCCACGGGTGTGCAAGTACAGAAGTGTAGATAAATTGATGAAACGAGACATGTGTATGAATACAAAGTATGAATACAAAGGTCTCCGATAGAACAACATTGGTGTGTAAATTCTGTATTTGCAGGGTAGCATTTGAAAAAAAAAAAAATTAAAAAAAAGTGAAACAGATGCCCACAAATAATGTTGAAAATGAGAAATTAAGTAATTATATTATAATACAGTTATCCCAGACAGGCGACAGAACTTGAAGGACACAAACTCTGGATTGTTTACAATGCTGCCTTTGATGACTGGCAGTATTTCAAAGTATTTTATGTACAATGCATTAACTTCTGTTAGGCTATTAAAAATTATTGTATCAGAATTAATTAGTGACTTTTAGAGACAAAACTGCAGAAAAAAGGACCTAGCATCTTTGTTTTAGAAAAGTAACTTTGAGTGACTTGCTTTGAGCCCCAAACATTTGCAACAACACTGTAAATACTGCACGGGTGTGCACAAATAGGGGACACAGGAGCACCGCAGGAAAACACACAAATGAAATTTACCACATTCCCCACATGCGATAAACAGGTCATGCGTACACTGTTGGACGTAGCATCCAGGTCACTGTGAGGGGCAGCCAATGTATTCAATTATATGGCCTTTCAGTTTAAGCAATAAAAATTTCGCTGCCACAGTTTAGACGCANTGGGGGAAACAGGAGCACCGCAGGAAAACTCACAAATGAAATTTACCACATTCCCCACATGCGATAAACAGGTCATGCGTACACTGTTGGACGTAGCATCCAGGTCACTGTGAGGGGCAGCCAATGTATTCAATTATATGGCCTTTCAGTTTAAGCAATAAAAATTTCGCTGCCACAGTTTAGACGCACAGTTACACACTTAATACATTTAGTCCTCTATCCTTAAAATGTGTACTTACAAATATGTATGACAGTTGACTGCGTAAAAGAAAAAACATACATTCATGTAAATGTTAAAAAATGGCATTCTCTTACAGAAGTGTACAGGTTATTTACTCTACTGTTAATAACAGAGATATTAAGTTCCCAAATACACTGAATTATGATTTAAACAGTGCTGTAAGATACTGACATGTTCATTCACACACAAAATATTTATGTTCACTGGTCAGTGGCACTGCATGATATTTTACAATGTTCCTTGTCATGTCTGAATTGTATGAAAGTAGATCCCGTACAGATTTAACACCGTCTGCACGCACGGTTTTCAAAATTTTGAACTACGGACAACAAAAAATGCATTATTTTATACCTGTGTCTAAAATGTTTCAACGTTTACATATTAAATGGAATGTTGTTTAAAGAAAAAAAAAAGATTACAATTACATAGTTTTTTGGTAACCAACATGCCGCAATCACTATTTTCACTATGTTTGGAAAATGCAGATAAAAAAACACCAAACATTTTGTATACAACTGAAAAATGAAAATTCGAAAGAAATTTGTTGAGTTCATTTTAATATGTGCTTAACACTTTATTTTGCAATAATTCAAGAACAGCCACGTAGGCAATAAAAAATTTGTGAGATTACATAAATATTATGAGATATGTAACGGCACACTTTTCAAAGACAAATAATGTAATTTTGGCAAGTGAGTTAGTTTTTATTGGCTAAGGTTTCCAGAAACAGCAACACTTGTTTAATTACTAAAACTATGAAATAAATCTGTTTTTGCTGAAATTGACACACACGTAATGAGTACAAGTTGAGCTCAAGTCAGTCCAGAAATGTAGCGTACATACCCTTTTAGGATGAGGGTGACAGCACAGCGGCAGGAAGGAGATCATCTCCTGGTAGGCAAACTCATCGTACTCAGTGCACTGGATGATGCCATCTAGGATCAGTGCTTTGCCATGGCATTTCCTGCACACGCAGATTACCGGTATGTATGGACAGTTCACGATAAACTGAGCACTTGTGAAAGCCCTGCTCAAGATCTACTTGTATGCACATCGTGTATTCCACCATGTGTAAAATTAACATTTATTGCAGTAGGCCTAATAATTTTTTTTATGTGTCGATCAAGTGAAACTTTAAAATTAGAAAATGAAATATTTTACAAATTTGCTGATTCTTATACTCACGGACATTTAAAAAAAACAGAAAACAAAAGAAATANGAAAATGAAATATTTTACAAATTTGCTGATTCTTATACTCACGGACATTTAAAAAAAACAGAAAACAAAAGAAATAATTTTAGTATCCACAAATGTTAACCTAACACTTTTAATTAAACGTTTAAGACATAGGACTACTTCCCCATAGTCGTTAACAACTTGACTGGGCACATCCAGTCAGTGTGTCCATTAAAATATATGCAGGCAGGGACAGTGATATTTGTCAAATGTTGGTTTCTAAAAGTGCTCAATTAACCGCGAACAACCTATAAGTACAGCTTGACATCTTTATGGTGGCGTCGTTTAGCGACAGAACAAGGAGATTGGACAGCGAGGAGCGGGGAAGGACTCGGCAACAGCCTACATCACACAACTATCCCGGCATTCGCCAATGATGGCAGGACATACCTACTACAGTGTAAGCAAAAGTAGGGAAGATTTTTATTGCTTACTTTGTGTGCTTACAAGAGTACCAGAGTCATATCTGAAACAATTCCACAGTGTTAGCATATGGCAGCATGTGTACAGCAGTGATAAGAAATATGGTACATGTGGCTGCAGGACATACTACCGTCAGGTCTTGGAAGTGGTCAGTTAAAACCAGATATACTAAAGTATAGTGGCGAGATTTGTGCAGCTCTTAACATCACAGTCTGAGAGCCGATGAGGGTGAAGTGAGGTGAGTATAAAGCAGTGCTGTAATGCAAGGGCGAGGGAAATGGGAAATTGTTGAGAAAACCCGCCAACCAACGGTATCATCAAGCATGATTCCCACCTGCCAAAATCCAGGAGCATCCCCACCAGGAATCGAACCCGGTTCACCTAGGTGGAAGGCGAGTAGTCTAACCACTACGCCACTGTGGCCCCATAGTTATTTTTAAGGATTGTTATGAAAACTGGAACTGGTTTAAAAAAGGCATTCACAATGGTGAAAAAATAAATACTATTTCACAAACCAGAAGAAATAGGCAGGTACTTACGTGTCGAGGACGAGTATGTCCTGGTACTGGGACTTCTCTGAGTGCAGGACACGGTCGACCTCGAGGGAGAGGCTGATGCCGGGCCAGAGGGAGCTCAGCTCGCTGAACCACCCTTGTTTCAGACCATTCATTCCTCCACCTGTACAACACGACACCAACACACTACATACACCACCTCCTTCACCATACCAGGACGCAGCAGTCACACCACTCTCTTCCAATCCAGGGAGATCAGCNCACTACATACACCACCTCCTTCACCATACCAGGACGCAGCAGTCACACCACTCTCTTCCAATCCAGGGAGATCAGCTACGCGGTTTGTTGGATTTCATTACTTGGCCAATTCCATGATTGGGGTTTACGAAGATTGGATGACCCAAGGACCAAAAGGATTAAGTAGGAATTTTTGAAACGGTATGGGTTAAANCACTACATACACCACCTCCTTCACCATACCAGGACGCAGCAGTCACACCACTCTCTTCCAATCCAGGGAGATCAGCGACGCGGTTTGTTGGATTTCATTACTTGGCCAATTCCATGCTTGGGGTTTACGAAGATTGGATGACCCAAGGACCAAAAGGATTAAGTAGGAATTTTTGAAACGGTATGGGTTAAAATTTGAAAAGGTTTAGCCAGATGGCCGATATGGTGGTACCCGGATGTCAGTCGGCCGACATAGGTGTCCTCAGGTTGGTATGAGACTCTTGTCTATGGGCACAGTTAAAAACACAGTGACCATGAATGTGACGCAATTTGGGCTACCAAAACACTGCTGCCATATTGAGGATTACTCCACACTAAAGTACAGGTCACTCATATTGGTGAGTTGGGCCCACCAACATTCAGGGGTTTTCACCATAGTACTCAGTACAACACCTCGAACTTAGTTAAGCAATATTATGTACTTGCTTATTATTTATACACATTTCAATACGGACTATTATGATGTTGGCTACTCGGTTTTTTGGGTCTTTTTGTATGAAAACAACCACGTGGTTGCTGTTTCACATGCAAATCACATGATAACTCAAGCTCAAATGATGCAGCATTTATTTGTGCATTAGCAGTCGCAGTTAATAGAGAGTTGATAGGAACATTTAGTTAATTTTCTATTTGGTTTTGTGAGGGAATGTAATGTTTTATCCNACAGTTAATAGAGAGTTGATAGGAACATTTAGTTAATTTTCTATTTGGTTTTGTGAGGGAATGTAATGTTTTATCCAGTATTTCAGACATTTTGGCAGTTAGTATGTGTATTTGTCATAAGTTTGTTTTTTCTATCTAAAGTCATAGTTGAAGTTGCATCAGAAATTAGTGACAAGTGTCGTTAGGATGTTCCTAGATGCTCTTTCTTTTCAAGTACATTCTGGACATACAGGTGTTTATTTTCTGCGCAGTTTGGGCTCACATGGGAAAGTGGTTGTGANTCTTTTCAAGTACATTCTGGACATACAGGTGTTTATTTTCTGCGCAGTTTGGGCTCACATGGGAAAGTGGTTGTGAGTGGGTTTGTACTAGCATCTGAAGGGACTCTGTACTGCGCAATACCTAGGTAACGATGGGACGCATGGTAAAAATATTACTGCGCGATGTCCTNACTGGGTTTGTACCAGCGTCTGAAGGGACTCTGTACTGCGCAATACCTAGGTAACGATGGGACGCATGGTAAAAATATTACTGCGCAATGTCCTTATTTTATGATGTTGGCACAGCGTTGTGAGGGGTGGGGGGCAGAGCACAGTGGTGTTATGAGCCATGAGCACCTGCTACCACCTAACGGAGAACCACCAACTTTCAGAGAGGAAGCTTCGGAAATGATCAACGTAGCCCATACTGGCAAGCACCCGCAACCGTCTTTCTTTTAACCTCGTTTTTATGCCAAACACTTCTGCAAAATTTCTTCCGCTGGTGTGGGAGGTTGNATACTGGCAAGCACCCGCAACCGTCTTTCTTTTAACCTCGTTTTTATGCCAAACACTTCTGCAAAATTTCTTCCGCTGGTGTGGGAGGTTGTCAGGATGAAAGGAGAGAAAGTTACCTCCTGCCTTCCCAAGTTTCTTATAATGCAAGGTTTAGTAATGTGAATTAGTAATGAACTCTGTGATGCTGTTCTCATAATCCGACAGGCTCGTATCACAAACAGTTCCTTGTCTCTGCTGAGTGAAGTATGTGAACTGAATTAACTTAATAAATCTCTGGGGGAAATATTCTACATTTTTGTATTTTTTATGTCACCTTTATTTACGTCTCTTGCTTCTACCAAGTGAACACAGCTGTNGAAATATTCTACATTTTTGTATTTTTTATGTCACCTTTATTTACGTCTCTTGCTTCTACCAAGTGAACACAGCTGTGAGTTTCAGTCATAGGTGTTTGATGGCTGCAACATTACAAGCACCAGCAGCGACAGGCAGAGCAGTGAACAACATGACTTGGGATACGCCAGACAGCATCACTGGGTCCTGTTCCCGGAGCAGTCAACCCACTGTTACACACAGCAGAGATAAGAGATGGCAACTGGCTGAGTTACTCCAGTCTCCCCCCCATTTACTGTTTCATATCTCATTGACTATCGTGTCTTAGGTTATGTTACATTAGGTTATGTCAGGTTAAGTTAATTTGTAATAAAATACTGCTTTCTATAGTCCATTCATGGTTGCTTCAAACGTTTGTGTAGCCCTGCGAAAGTACTACTTTCAGACCACTACTCCACCTGATGCAAACAAAGCATAACCAAGCCTAGAAAACTAAAGGGACAACGCACTGCATTCGTACGTACTCANACTCCACCTGATGCAAACAAAGCATAACCAAGCCTAGAAAACTAAAGGGACAACGCACTGCATTCGTACGTACTCAGTCTAATAATATTTTGCATGAGAACTATTTATTACTAGGCATTACCAACACACCTATTTTCTCTCTGATCTTAGTTATATTAATTTTAAATGAAATAATTTAATTTATACATAAAATATATATAAAATAAAAGTTTAATGTAACCAAAAACAATACATTTATTTTATGTAAAGAGAAGTGTTAAACCCTTGTGATACAGGACATCATAGGGAAACAACCAGACACATTATTCATAAGGTGGTTTTTCAAAGGCTTTATTAAAAAGGTATGGAGCTATTGTAAACAGAATGTACCACTTTTATTCCTGTAATGGCCAGTTTCAACAATTTCCAAATTTTTTTTCAAAAAAAAGCAAACAACTGATGACACACCAAAGCTGTTTTCCAGCAGCAGAGGAATGAAAGCAGTCATCTCTCTTATCTGGTATCCTGTCTGTGAATTGTGGGAGATTGTACAATCACACACACAGTGTCTGCCAAGGGTGAATCCAAGGGAGGGCTAAGGAGACTTGCGCCCCTTCCTTGGAGAGTCCTACGCCTCAAGTAGCGCCTTCCACAATAGGTCTCTATATCTGCCACTGGTGTCTGCAGCTGTGTCGGCAGGTGTCTACCGTGCTTTGTTGATCTCCTGTAGTTACACTCAAGGGCAGTGAAAACACTGCACTCGACAATCCACAACACCACCCAGTTCATAACTTTCACTGCAGCCGATAGTCCCCTTTATATTGTTACATTTTACTTTTTCACTGTCCCAAGAACAATGCTGCAATAATATAACAGGATCTAACTTCCCTGACTTTTCCAGCCAACAACAAAAAAATTTCCAGTCTTTCCAACATTTAATAAGAAATATTCTACCAAAAAAAGAAGCATTATTTTATAAAATGAAATTTATGGAACTTGCAGTTCCTGAACATCATCTACACTAGAAAAAGTACACCTGTTTACTTGCGAGTCTATTTCCAAAATAATGCAAATGATTCTTCAGTACCTATCAGTTTTAAGACANAAGTACACCTGTTTACTTGCGAGTCTATTTCCAAAATAATGCAAATGATTCTTCAGTACCTATCAGTTTTAAGACAAATTCCTTGTGCTGCTACTGAGAATGTTTGGCCAAACAGAAAATATATTACATTATATTGTATTACAGGCTTGGATTTCCAGGATCTGTCATCTGTTTCCCTGACTTTCCTAAGTTTTCTAGTCACGTAGTAAACCTGAAGAATTTTCACAAGACTGTTAAATTTCCCAGGAGCTTGCTTCGCACGTCATGCTTTTCATTTGTCCTGGTGATCCATTACATACAGTCTGTACTAGTGATGGGTGGCTCTGTAACGATTCATTTGAAATGAATTGATCATTGTATGGAACAAACTCGTTTGATTCATTTGTTACGAAAGTAATAGATTCTTTTGAGTCACTGATTTAGAAGCAAAACAAGAGATGAAAGAACATTAAAGGAGGAGAGGATATAAGAATCAGAAAATCAGATTCATTCTTAAAAAGCTTGAAGATACCGCCTGCATGGGTATCGCGTTGTAACTCAATACTTGCCAATACCGAGTAGTAGTATAGAATTTCATAGTTTACAAAATCCGTGGAAATAAAATAAAAAGTTCTTTAGCAATCGTGCTAACTAACAGAACAACAGTTAGACGACGCAGGTGCCAAAGAGTCGAAAGGATGAAGCAGCGATAAGCAATACCTGAAATGGAGAGTGAGTCAAGAATCAAAAAAGAACGGCAGTACAGAAGAACAAATCATTGCACTGAACTGATCCAAACGAATCAATTAATCTATCTGAATAGTGGCCATCACTAGTCTGCACCATAAGCACATGTAACTCACCAGCAGGCAGCAGTGATGTCACCTGTTGCGCCGTCTCCTCGCCACCAACTGGCTATCATTGTGTACTCCACCCGGTCCCATCTTCCCTCATGACCTCTGGACATTGCCCTTTTTCCCCTCTCCAACCCACTCTCTCGCAGCCCGCTTCACCCTACCTACAACTTCAAACCGCACTGCAGTGTTTGTTTATCTCAGCTGCGTCATCAAATATGTACTAATTAATATGCACTTCATTCAGTGCCACTGAGCCACTCCAAAAATTAAATAATAATGTCCAATAAGGTGATAAGTCAAGCACATAACTCAATCAGGTTATAGTTTTCAAGTTCGACAATTTAAAAGCACGATAAACAAAAAAAACAAAATATTTATTTATAAATTTTATTCACATATTTTAATGTCAGTAAAAATTACATTACAAGCAAATCTGTGTATATAGACTGTTCATGGTAAAGTGAGCATTTTAAGAAATATAGTCCTTAGTCTAGACATTATACTGGGAGATTTAAAGTCATGGCTAATCAAGTTGGTGTTTTTTTCAGTTTACACATTAGAGCATTAAATGGTATATTGAGAACAAATTTAGGTTCCCAATAATTTTATGTTTTCGCTTGGTGATGCACAAATAAAGCCATTAGGCCAATTACCATTTAATTTTACATATACCTACACAAAATGAGCAGAAAAATAATCTTAAACCGGGAATTAACAGTTTGAAGCATATACAAATACTTTCAACATTATTGATCACAAAGCACTTCTCCAGAGACAGTTCAACTGTGAACTGGATGTGGCCCACATGCAGCTCATTACACACCTTAAGAGTGATGATTCATGAGCTTTCAACAAATATTTATACAATACAAACCACCATATGAGTTGATACCACACACACACAATTTTTCATAGATCCACGATTGGAAAAGAATCCAGAGAGACCAAACCCCTCCTCTGATGTATGACCTGTGACAAACTCACAGAAGTAAGTAAGTAAGTAAATAAACACCTATACGACATATTTGTGGGTAAACAGTAAGTCAATTTATTTAAGTTAAAAGACTATGTCTTTTATAACTAACCACACTTACAAGTTAGGTGGTAAAATTGTAAAACTCCTTTTTTGGTTTATGAAAAATTCAACACATTTTTGTCCCTCAACCTGTTATCTTGTGTAAGAATAAATATGCTTTCAGGTAAAAAAAAAAGAGACAGGAAGAGGCTATGTACAAACACAAGTACTTAACGCACCAAGAGAGACATTGCAGTTACATATAACTGCAATGGAAACCTTTGCAGTCAAGGTCGCGAACATGTTGTGAGATTCTGGGTTTGAATCNCGATTGGAAAAGAATCCAGAGAGACCAAACCCCTCCTCTGATGTATGACCTGTGACAAACTCACAGAAGTAAGTAAATAAACACCTATACGACATATTTGTGGGTAAACAGTAAGTCAATTTATTTAAGTTAAAAGACTATGTCTTTTATAACTAACCACACTTACAAGTTAGGTGGTAAAATTGTAAAACTCCTTTTTTGGTTTATGAAAAATTCAACGCATTTTTGTCCCTCAACCTGTTATCTTGTGTAAGAATAAATATGCTTTCAGGTAAAAAAAAAAGACAGGAAGAGGCTATGTACAAACACAAGTACTTAACGCACCAAGAGAGACATGGCAGTTACATATAACTGCAATGGAAACCTTTGCAGTCAAGGTCGCGAACATGTTGTGAGATTCTGGGTTTGAATCTCAGTTGACCATGTGTGCCACTTCTAGGAGGCATACACAGCCGAGTCTGCGCAAGTATTATTGCGAGCGGCCCAATTTGTCTTCGTAACCTTCCTTTTTCCACCTTATATGTGCATATCACAGTCCTCCAGGGGCATCAATGGTGACCAGAGGACGGGCACAGTTACAAAGTGACTTGCTGTATTGCTAACAAGAGCCACGAGATGCTGACGGGACTCGAGACTGATATTACTGCTGTCCTGAGAAGACTTAAAGACTTGGGCAGTCATTGCATGGATTTTCTGGTCATCATCCCCTCCCCCTTGGCATGGCTCAAGGTGCAAGGAACCTTCTGGGTCAGCTCAGCTATATAAGCTGCAGTATGCTCGTGCGCCTAGATTCTAGAGCCTCGTATGGCCGTTAGCAGCAGGTGCGTGGCACCGTGGGAACAACGAGCAGCAAGTGTAATCTGCGAGCAACCAGAGAGTACAGCATGAGACTGGCTGGCTGGACTATGGGAAAGTTGGACTTGATGCGCGAGTGGTACACATTTAGAATGATGTTAATGTATGGTTATTGACACTTTGATTATATATGTGTAACTAACAAATGAGGATTAAGTGACTGTAGCTATTATAAAGACAATGATAAGGACTTTGGAGACCCTACCGGGAATCAAACACAGTTTGCATTGATGGGAGGCGAGCACTTTAGTCACCGTTGCAACCACGGCCCTGCTATTAGCACGACTAGGAAAAAACAGCAAAGCCACTTCGGAAGGCCAGAGCTGAAGTGGCGAGAGAGCCAATCCAAGGTTCTGGTCCAGATCAGAGATGGTCTACAGTGATAATTGGAGTAATCTCCTTGTGTGAAACTTGGCAAGAGTCTGGAGTTGATCTTATGGCAAGGGTCAAGAACATGTTACCAACTGATTACAGAAAAATTACATAAGATGGTACAATAACTCAATTATAATGTTTGCCATCCACATCGACATCACGTGATTCCCGAGTTTTCACAGTGACGTCTGAATTGTGTGTTCACGCTACACAAGTTTTAGCAAGCGCACACATTTCCTGCAAGAAACAGGCGGAGATGGTGGGTGACCGGGGCAAAATGCACTCCACTAGTCATGTAAGATGACCTATTTTAGTGATGTCATTGCATCTGGTAATCCAATTAATATTTGAAGATTAACAATATCTGACTACACAGCCACACAATGTTTCTCATAAATAAATAAAGAAAACCAACTGTTCAAATTTGGGTAAGTTTCTGATACATAACCTTGCTCTTGGGGATATATACTGACTAAGTACTTANTAGAGATATATACTGACAAAGTACTTACACATCACATACAATTTAAAAACCTTCCAACACCATCTTTTTTCACAGCTGACAGAACAAATATGCTATCAGTGAATTTGAATTAAATTGCAGTGCAATANCTATCAGTGAATTTGAATTAAATTGCAGTGCAATAGACCAAGCAAGCACATGCAACATTTTATTCAGTCCATCAATATTTTTTGTGATTCGCACTATTGACTTAACATGAGCGCCCATTACAAACACACAAATATTTTATGTTGTATGTATAAGTCCTATGTCACTTGGCAAAGATGTATTAATTGACAGTTCATAAACTTAAAAATTGAAATCTTAAAATACACATGCTCATAATTATATCACCCTGTATTAATACAACTAACAATTTTTGCAGATTAGCAATTATTTACATTTGCTCTGACCCAGGTGAGAATTCCCTGACTTTTCCCTTTGACATGAAATTCCCTGACATTTCCCCAGTGGGTGGACAACCTGAACTGTCTATGCCTGATGTCAGCCCAAGAGATAGCCAGGGTGTGTGGGCTGAGGCGGAAGCAAAGTTTGCAGAGAAAATGTGCAGATTTACATTTAATGAGATAAATATGATGTGTGAAATTACTGACTAGTAGCCAACATAGATAGTCATCTATCTGCAAACTATCTTTGCAACCAACACATTACTATAAATCCCACTTTTAATGACTCACTAAACTGATATTTTTGATAGTGCCCAAAAAGAGAACACATGCTGCGAGTATGGGGTTCATTTCTGGGTATTTTGTGGTGTCAAGATCGGGCAGGAGAGTTAGAAACAAACCTTAGAACGACACCAAAGTGCAACCACGACAACTCTTAAGTCAAAGAGTAAATGTTCACTTCAGTTATATTCTGAAAAATTGTAATTAAATTTTTGAAAGTTGTATGTGTTTGCTTTGCAGATGTTGGTGTTCAACATGACTAATTATTCATTAATTCTTTTTGTTTGCACAAAATGACCATGCTAAGTATGCAACATACTGTTCACAGTAAACTGAGCAGTTTGTAAATCCATAATTAATATCTACTTCTCTGGTTAAATTGTATTCTCACACTATATGTAAATGTAACATTGCCACGGGTATCATCACTTTATTCAAGCCCCATGCAAGTGAAGTCGTGCAATTTCTAGGTGTGTAGATGTATTACTTACATGCAAATTCTTACTGAATGTGGAATAAACAACAAACACCGAAGGCCCCTTTCACACAATCAAATATTTCTTCAAATTATCTTAAAATTTTATTATTATTATTGAATTAAATTTATTGAATGGTATATGATGCCATACGAATGTCATAATCGTGGCAATTTTTTCTTTCAATTTCTAGAATGTGTTGTTTTCCTTGATAATCGTTTAAAACATGTTCTATATTTTTGAATCCGAAATTTTGATAGCCAATCACAGGTTCTGACAATATTAATTAATGCAGTAATCTCATAATAATAGAGATGTGTGCACACATTTAAAAGTTGTTACAAAAATAGGATGCTTACTTTTTTTTAATGAAAATGTACAATAGTATGAAGAAAATTTGTTTTGGTTTAACAAATATTTTTGTGTTGTGTAAAAGTCGTAAATAGTTATAAAAATTTTCTTTCTGTATTTTTTTCAAATTGGTTTCATTAAAAAATTTGTGACAAATTTTCATTATAGAATGCAATTCATTGAGAGGCAAATTAAGTGATTTTTTAGTTTTGTAATTGAATTCAATAAATATTTGATTGTGTGAAATGGCAGTAACCTCAATGGACATAAATTTAAACATAATGCTCGCAATGCAAACCAATCTTAGTAATAACTTTATTTCTTTGCAGCCAACATAGAAGGGAACCCTAATACTGTGCACTGTAACATATACACAGCGGTGNGTAATAACTTTATTTCTTTGCAGCCAACATAGAAGGGAACCCTAATACTGTGCACTGTAACATATACACAGCGGTGACAAAGGTCATGGGATAGCAATATGCAAATATACAGATGGCAGTAGTATCGCATACACAATGTATAAATGGGTAGTGCATTGGTTGCGCTTTCATTTGTAGTCAAGTGATTCATGTGAAAAGGTTTCTGACGTGATTATGGCAGCACAAATGGAATTAACAGACTTTGAACATGGAATGGTAGTTGGAGCTAGACGCATGGGACATTCCATTTCGGAAATGGTTCAGGAATTCAACATTCCGAGATCCACAGTGTCAAGAGTGTGCCGAGAATACCTAATTTCAGGTATAACCTCCCACCATGGACAACGCAGTGGCAGACCGCCTGCACTTAATGAGCGAGACCAATGACGTGTGCGCAGAATGGTCAGTGTTAACAGACAAGCGTGAAATAACTNGGGAATTCAACATTCCGAGATCCACAGTGTCAAGAGTGTGCCGAGAATACCTAATTTCAGGTATAACCTCCCACCATGGACAACGCAGTGGCAGACCGCCTGCACTTAATGAGCGAGACCAATGACGTGTGCGCAGAATGGTCAGTGTTAACAGACAAGCGTGAAATAACTGCAGGAATCAATGTGGGACGTACAACGGACGTGTCCGTTAGGACAGGGCGGCGAACTTTGGCTGTGCTGGGCTATGCCAGAAGAAGACCCACTCGAATGCCTTTACTAACAGCACGACATCGCCTGCAGCGCCTCTCCTGGGCTCGTGACCATATCGGTTGGACCCTAGACGACTGGAAAACCTTGGCTTGGTCAGATGAGTCCCGATTTCAGTTGGTAAGAGCTGATGGTAGGGTTCGAGTGTGGCGCAGACCCCACGAATCCATGGACCCAAGTTGTCAACAAGGAACTGTGCAAGCTGGTGGTGGCTCCATAATGGTGTGGGCTGTTTTTACAAGAATGGACTGGGTCCTCTGATCCAACTGAACCGATCATTGACTGGAAAGGGTTATGTTCAGCTACTTGGAGACCACTTGCAGCCATCCACGGGCTTCATGTACCCAAACAACGCTGGAATTTTTATGGATGACAATGCGCCATGTCACCAGGCCACAACTGTTCGTGATTGGTTTGAAGAATGTTCTGGACAATTCCAGCAAACTATTTGGCCACCAAGATCGCCCGACATGAATCCCATTGAACATTTATGGGACATAATCGAGAAGTCAGTTTGTGCACAAACTCCTGCACCGGCAACACTTTCGCAATTATGGACGTCTATAGAGGCAGCATGGCTCAATGTTTCTGCAGGGGACTTCCAACAACTTGTTGAGTCCATGCCNCAGGGGACTTCCAACAACTTGTTGAGTCCATGCCACGCCGAGTTGCTGCACTTTGCCGGGTAAAAGGAGGTCCGACAAGATACTAGGAGGTATGTCATGACTTTTGTCACCTCTAGTTAATGGAAAATAATTTTTTTAAGAGTTGATCTTAAAAGTTTTCTTTACAGTGACCAGCCTATAACAAACTTGNTAGTTAATGGAAAATAATTTTTTTAAGAGTTGATCTTAAAAGTTTTCTTTACAGTGACCAGCCTATAACAAACTTGTTTAACTTGATTTTGTTTGTTGTAAAAAAGGAAACATGGAAGTGTACTTTAGAGCTGACATATTGTTTTGCCGAGACAGAATCATCAGTTACGCTCTACAAGCCAATAAGCAGGCTTGGCAGTACACTGAGAGGTGCATAATGTTTGTGTGTTCTCTCAATTAGGATATTGGATATCTGCAAGTTGAAGGCTCTTACTGGCTGACACATGAAATCCGTTGCAGAGGTTTGGTACAAAATACAGCAATAAAAAACAGTTGGATATTTCGTAGCCACATCTAAACACGTAAAGCATTTCACAAATGTCTCGTGCCCAAAAACAAGTTTCAAGTTTTCATTTCAACTCCAAGGAGTGTTTTTTTATTTCAAAATGGTTGAAATGGGTGTTTATAAGCAGTTTTAGCTGCTATATTTACTATACTTAAAGAGTTGTGTTTAGACATGTATCTATCATACTTTCAACTATATATTAGCATGCCATAAAAATATAGTCACCACCTAAAGTCACGTTGAGACAAGTCACCAACAGAAAGACTGTAAATAAGTTGAGCGCCTTGCACATAAAAGTGATGTCAGTATTGAGCAAACAAGAGTCCGCCTCAGAGCTCACATGTTTCATGGTCTCGAACACTTAAGAACGGAGCACGTAAGTTCAAGTGGTTTCAAGATGGCAGACTGGCTATGCGGAACGTCCCCCCTAAACGCTTACACACTTGGTATCATTGCACAACCCTAACCACTTCTTTTTCAATGTTTGTCAGATAATTTAAATTTGCCTTGTGCTGTGAAGTGCAACTCATGGGTAAAAACGTTTGTTGAACTGGCTGAGGACAGGATCTTTCTGACAAAAATTCACGTTTTGCTGCTGGTTTCCTGATGAAAGAGGGTTTCTGCACCATCTTCTACTCACCCGCCACACAACAGTATCCATTACCAAAACAGGTGGAACTACAGTTGTGTAGTGGTTCGACTACTCGCCTCCCACCAAGACGAACCGAGTTNATCCATTACCAAAACAGGTGGAACTACAGTTGTGTAGTGGTTCGACTACTCGCCTCCCACCAAGACGAACCGAGTTTGATTCATTATCAAAGTTCTCCTCAATAGTTCATGAACTCGATAACATACTGTTGTGCTCTTAGCTTTAAAAGGTTGCCTACATAAATAATTTTTGGGGTTTTTAAAGTTCAAACCCTAAGATGGTGAAAATTTGCAAATAGTAAAAGATTACTTGAATTTGTCCAGTATATGTTTTTTTTATATAAATATTACATTGTGTCAAAGGTTTTTTTTTTTTTTTTACATTTTTTTCATAATTAGTTTGAATTAATGATTTCTCAGAACACATTGGTGTTGTAATCTTCTTCCATGCTTCTACTNATCCATTACCAAAACAGGTGGAACTACAGTTGTGTAGTGGTTCGACTACTCGCCTCCCACCAAGACGAACCGAGTTGGATTCATTATCAAAGTTCTCCTCAATAGTTCATGAACTCGATAAGATACTGTTGTGCTCTTAGCTTTAAAAGGTTGCCTACATAAATAATTTTTGGGGTTTTTAAAGTTCAAACCCTAAGATGGTGAAAATTTGCAAATAGTAAAAGATGACTTGAATTTGTCCAGTATATGTTTTTTTTTATATAAATATTACATTGTGTCAAAGGTTTTTTTTTTTTTTACGTTTTTTTCATAATTAGTTTGAATTAATGATTTCTCAGAACACATTGGTGTTGTAATCTTCTTCCATGCTTCTACTCGCAAGACTAGATCCTGGCCAGCCAGAGTTTTAACTACCACCGGGGCGGGGCCCCTGATCATAAGGGGCCCCTAAACGAGGAAGGGTACAAGGCTCCGGGTTTGATAAAGGTATCTTTGTAAAATTGTTCACTGAAACAAATTATATCTTTAAAAATATTACAATTTATGCCAGTTGTATATTCAATGTTTGGGTTCAAAAACTGCTTACATAAAACCATTTTTCCACCTTGCAATCAACATTTTGCCGGGGGAGGGCCCCAGAACCCCCTGTTTCTAGTTACGGTCCTAGCACCAGCACAATTATGTTGTGACCACCCCTCCCCAAAACAAAAGTCTAGATCCACCCTGTTTCCACTAGCTGTAGTCTCTCTTCATTGTTCAGTGTCAGCTTGGAAAAAGACTCTTTGAACAGTTTAATATGATTGCTGCTTGCTTCAGTCGTGTTTCTGCCCTCTCCTCTCCAGCATTGAATTAACACCAGTGATAGCATGTGTGACACACTGTTTATTTGCTGTGTGAATTAATCTTTAATTTTACTGCACTCATTCCTAATACACTATGTTCCAGCGTAGCAGTGTTGGTTTTGGCCTCGCAAATGCTGTGTTTGAGTTCATTCGTCGCACTCTCTAACATCTGCTGCATGTATGCTTGCATGCGACTGTGTATCTGTGAGTCGAGGTGCGGAGCGTGCTTGCGTGACTGGTGTACTAGGCTCCTCCAGGACTGCCTCTGTACCTGCTACTGGTACCTTTGTTTCACTCCGAGTTCCCTACCTGTTGTTCACTAGCATGTCATCCTTCCCTTTCCTCTCTCATAGAACTCCTGAGGAAACAGTTGCTAGCGTATACAGACATTGTGCAAAATAGCAAGACTATCAGCACTCTGCAATACAACAGATTTAGAAAACCTTTCTAAATTGTGGCAGACACAATGTGCACCACTCAAGTGGACTCTCTCTCAGTTTTGTTTTTATTTTGTAAAATGCCATGCGAATGGGTGCCACTGAAGTGAATTGTGTTAATTTATTTAATGTACAGTGGGGGAAAGAGGTGAGAAAACACTTTGACATACACACACACTTGACGTAACCACCCACTGGGAATAAACTTTGATAATTCAATAAATAATTGTACTGCGAGTGCTGATAGTGTGTGATTGACGTGAGTGGTTTCTGCATATGCCACACAACATGCACTGTATCGCACCAAGTATAATTGACTCGAGATACCCTCTCTCCACGCCAATAAGTTTGTCTCCTCTCTCCGACTTAACTCCACAAACAAAATAACTCACTGGCACTTGTGGATAACTTTGACTGGTTAAGTGAGAAAATGAACTTGCCTCAGCAGTACCCAAGGTGAAGTGGGAACTACAGTCGGTTCACGACTGGAAGAAACTTTTGAAAATCAACCTTTGAAAAAACACCCTAGCCGTTAGCTACATGCATATAACATTACAAACAGCGGCGAGCGCGCATACAGTTATGCCGTTAGGTTGCCAGCACAAAGAGAGGAAATAGTTCCAAAGTTTTAACGTAATTGTTAATTTATCGCTTACAAATGGGTTTCGAAAAGACTTGCATCTTATTATGCCAATTATTAATGACATAATGCTAACGTACTTAGATTTCAACGTTTCTAGCATAGTCACATGATCACGTTCAAGGTGAAAGTAGCGCGGCCATTTGTTTACAAACCTTCGTTCCTTGTGTTGTTGACTGGGTGTGGTTGACACACGTGCCAGAGAATTTGTGCAATTATCTTGTTTAACCTATAATAATTCATTTATCAGGTTTTTTTTAACTAATATCCGCTTTTTATTATTTCTCGTTGTACTGATTCCTTGCGTTTCTAGAACCTGTATAAGAGAATACTCGTAGTGCGTTCTCACATGTTTAATATTTTTTAAATTTATTTCAGGTTTGCTTAAAATTATATTTACTGTATTTTACGTTGTATGTTGCGGTAGTTTTTGNGCGTTCTCACGTGTTTAATATTTTTTAAATTTATTTCAGGTTTGCTTAAAATTATATTTACTGTATTTTACGTTGTATGTTGCGGTAGTTTTTGTGTGCAGTNGTGTTCTCACATGTTTAATATTTTTTAAATTTATTTCAGGTTTGCTTAAAATTATATTTACTGTATTTTACGTTGTATGTTGCGGTACTTTTTGTGTGCAGTCATGAGTTCTAGCAAGGTGAAGAAAATAGAAGTCACCACTCATCAGTGCCAACAGGACATCATTAACCTCACCGAATCGTTGTATTCCCTAATTAGGCGAGGGGAAATGAAACCCTGCAACGTCGCGGAAAGAGCGGCAGAAATGTTGAAACTCTCCAGATCCACAGTGCTAAGGTATGTTAAAATATCTGTAGTATTAACCATTGCGTTTGCAAGTTGTGTGTGTTAAGGTCAATTATGGTGGCCTACAAAATGTGTTTACAAGAACATAAACAAAATTTGTTAATAACTTTATAACGTCGTAAAACGTCGTCTACGTGTGTTTTTAAAGTTTTATTTGGGTAATTATTAAGTTTAGGAGCTTTTCTGTAAAAATTGAAATAATCCACTATACTAATGATGCAGAACACGAATATACGAGGGGCATTAACGTCCGACTAATTTCGTAACATGTGCCCACCTAACATAACAGACCCTAACCCCACGATGGGTGAATCAGTATTTTATATTTTTAAACTAACCTAGGATTGTTGGGTTTTACACTAACCTAGGATTTTTGGATTTTACACTAACCTAGGATTGTAGGGTTATATAGACTNCTACGATGGGTGAATCACTATTTTATATTTTTTAACTAACCTAGGATTGTTGGGTTTTACACTAACTTAGGATTTTTGGATTTTACACTAACCTAGGATTGTAGGGTTATATTGACTCAAATGTGAATGTATGAATCACCTAACCAAAAGGTGGTATTACAATGTGTAATTAAAAATAAAAACTACTTTGTGTTGGAATTTGTGTACCCCTGCGAGGGATTCTTCATAAACAACCCAATATATACAGTGGAAATTTATTATAAAGACAACTGACAATGGTAAGGAAAATTGCCTCTATAGTGAGTTTGTTATAGCCAATTAATTCAATATAGGTTATGGAGAGATGGTGCATTTTAAGATTCTGAAGAAACTGCTTGTTTTGTATTTAGAAGTTACATTGCGGCNTGAGTTTATTATAGTCAATTAATTTTATATAGGTTATGGAAAGATGGTGCATTTTAAGATTCTGAAGAAAGAGCTTGTTTTGTATTTAGAAGTTACATTGCGGCATTAATTGCCATTTTTATACATCACTAAATAGATTACAGTCAATATAACTGGAACTTCCCTTACTATTAAACATATCTGTATCACTTCACTAAACATGAGAGGACATCGTAATCGATGAAATCGCAGTCATAATCTTTTAAGAAAACAATTGTGTATTAATGCATTTCCCCAACACCGCTGTTCTACAGCCATTGTCTTTTAGTTATTGTAAATTATCAGTCTCATTTTTTTCACTTTCAGTGCTACATAGCCAACCTAATTTGCATAATTTAAAAAGGACCTAAATTCAGTTTCTGGGTCAACTACTGTTACTGATACCAAAAACCTACAAGGGACATCGTCATAGACAATGCACCATATCACAGCACACAAGTGTGAGCTCCAACCTTTTGTTTTTGAATAAATCAAATGTTTATATTATTTGTTACATGTTAGATTCTCTGCTAGTCAACACAGGTATCAGGAAAACAGTTACATGTAATATGATAAAAAGTTTAAGAATGTCTAGCACAGTAGTTATAGACATTCTTATCACGTTCACATTATAGAAGTCTCCAATCATACATTTGGTATCCAATAAATACTATGCAACCAACCAACTATTTAAAAGTTTATGTTTTGGAAAGAATTGTGCTTAATTCAAACATTCTATACAACAGACATACTGTTGGCAACATTCAAGGGTAATACATTTTAATTTGTTGTATCGTGTGGTGATTTCAGCTGGAGAAGTTCCCCAACAGTAGCTGGAGGAAGGATGCCATCATCAATTGGCTGCAGGAGCACAACATTCCGTTTGCTGTATCCTTTTTTTGCAAAATCTTTTTGTGTAGTGTTAAATTGTAGGGTAATGTTGTTGAGCATTGCTTTATAGCATTATATGTAAAGTAGCAGTCTACATCAGAGAGCAGCTATTGAAGCATGTCATTTTTTTGAATAATTGGTTTCTAATTTTTGGAGTGGAGATGGATGTATTCATTTCTTTTTTTTATAGTTGCTGCTGTGTTGAGTTGTTTATGTACTTTTTTGTTTGATCTATGATAATTCTGTAGCAAAACGAATCACTACAATCCATAAGTTATTACCGGTACTTCTAACTAACTAAATAATAAATAAACAGTATTTATAAGTACTGCGGCTTATGCCTTTAGGATGTTTTAACTTAATGCAAACTGGAGATGTTAGGATACACCATTGTCAGCTTCTTTAATTATTGTAAACAACAGTTCTCTCTAATATTTTGTTTACTGAAGCCACATTTTTTAGTTATGTTTAATTTGTTATTGTCATTTCTTTACAAAATCTGTACCACACTTACTTTGTTCCTCCTTTAAGCATTTGCTTAGCAACATGTTACAATTTAATTGTTTGAATATTAGACATTAGTGAAACCAATGTCTTTCGTATAAGTTTTAAGTTAGATTTTTTTTTGGAAAATTTTTTTAAGATAGCAACAGAGATTAACAGCATTAAATACGGGCCCGGAGCCCAACTAAAACATAAACACAGCGACCTACCACCGGCTCAATTATTTGAACAAAGTGTCGTGTGACGGTTTAGGAATTTTAGANCTCAATTATTTGAACAAAGTCTGTCTGGTTGTATTTTTGTTGCAAACCCACTATAAGAGTTATGAGAACTTCGGTTCCTGTCCTCGTGACAGCACTGCCATCCAGGGGCTTATAAGAGATTGGCGGTGCCATGTTTATGTTGTTGGATGGACTCCTTGAATGTTGACACATTTCAATACAAAGTATTGTGCCACATCTATAATATGTAATCAAAGTGAAAGTTTTTCTCCCCCACCCAACCCCCCAGTCAAAATCAAACCTGCCACACACACACACGCGCGAAACATCAAATTTTTAATACTCACATTTTGGGTTTATAGAATGAAATGTTTTTCGCTTGCATCGCATATTCTTTTGTNGTCACATCTATAATATATAATCAAAGTGAAAGTTTTTCTCCCCCACCCAACCCCCCAGTCAAAATCAAACCTGCCACACACACACACACACACGCGAAACATCAAATTTTTAATACTCACATTTTGGGTTTATAGAATGAAATGTTTTTCGCTTGCATCGCATATTCTTTTGTGTGAAATTGTCAAGTTTAAAAACTTTCCGCTTGTGGAATATCCATTAATAATATATACATGACTTTTATAATGGGTACGTGCATGTACGAACACATGTACACACACACAGTGAAATGTAAACATTGCCATGTGACTGCCATACGGCAGTCACATGGCAATGTTTGTTTACCTTTGGCGGAAGGATATGAAATGGGCTTGAAAGTAGATCTTTAGCAGGGCTTCAAGAAAGTCTCTTCCAGTCGTGACCCGACTATAGTCTCTACCATTGCAAGTAAAACACTAAAAATATCTCCATTAAATATAAAGTAAAAGTTTATGCAAATTAAACTGTTCAAAATTTAAAACACACTTGCAAATATTAAATTCCTTAAGTCTGAAAAACTCTAGAATTCCCATTTAACATACAATAGCACTGTTCAATCCACATAAATTATTTTCAATTTCCTTTGGTTGCGAGCACCAGCGGGTGAGTATCAGATTCCTATACATCTCAGGGTACTCTTTGGGCAGAAAAATCTTATAATCATCTAATGTAAAATTTAAATAAAATGTTATGTTTCGTGACTGTCCAAAACAAAATAAAACTGTTTCACTGAGATCTGAGATGTTTAAGTCTTTACAAAAGTTCGGAGTAAGGTATTTGTATTTTGCCGGGTATACCTGCCCCACAGCCATTATTGGACAAAGATGCAAATGGACTAGGCTTAATCTCCTCATATTTCAGCAATCCAGTAATAATAGCCCTTTTCTGCACCTGACCTTTGCTAAATTATGTTTTAAAAAATATTTCACCAAATCTTTTAATTTCAAAACCCTTTGAATCACAAAATAAAATATATATTAGAGCAGCATATTTAAGACAAACTAGTAGTCTCGTTGAAGCCTAGTCCGAGAAGTAGGAAACTAGGCAGGTTAACTACCAACTTCCCAGGTTTGACGCAATATTCATGTATCCAATCACAGCCAGCATCCGTTCTGGAGCTGTCTGAGATGTGGATAGCACGAATACATCAATGACGTTCAGCTGTCAAAATCACCTGATGGCTGCCTACGTCAGCAATGTACTCATATCGCGCTGCTCTCCTCCTAAAATACACTTTAAATCAGAAATAAACATATATAAACAACTTTTGGTAAAATTTTACTNAACTTTTTACACAAAATTATCAATTTTCCAATACGTTGTGCTCATTGTTCATTTCCGTATTTGTAAACAACCATCGTTTAGTTTTACAGCGTCTTTGGAACCTTAACTTTGAAAAAGGTGTTAAACCATATCAAAAACGTAAAAAAAACATAATTTTCCCACAAAGTTAAAAAATACTTCAAAACACAGAAACAAATACATAAACAAACATTATGGATGGTTATAGCATAGCCAAAGTCCCAGCGCCAGCAGGGGAGTTGATCCCACAAACAGGGATTCAAGGCACACCTGCAGTTTTTTCAGAGGTACTATGGTGTATATGTTATAGGCTTCCACGTCGGGCAGTCAATTAATTTCTATGGGGTAGAAATTATATGTGTGGAAGACAACATTTAAGTGTAAGTTTAGGCATCTGTTGTGAGTTACCAAATTTCACTAATCAAAGCTGCAATCATAAATTAACACACAGTAGCACACTAGGAACTAACAAAATACACAAACGAGATGCTTCCAATTAAATGAGTAATGATGGATTTTATTATGTATGAAGAAGGTAATCATTAGATGAAGAAGGACATATATTGCAAACATGTTTTAGCAAATGAAAATTACTGAAACAAAATGGATATTCATATTTTTCATACACTGTTTGGGTTCAACTTATTAAGACTTTACTTTGAATACCAACTCCCTCATATATAAGAAAAATAAATTGTGTAGGTCAGGAAATATCTTCTTATAGAGGCAAGTTGTAGATAACTATATACATAATATGTAATGAACTAATCCAGGCTAGCAATTGGTAATTTATGAGTTCTATGATCACGACCACTAGTTAAATGTTCTGGGAAAATAAACTGTAAATATAAAAAAAAAAAAAAAACTATAATTTTTTAGTTTAGTTTTCAAACTATTAGTGGAGACCAAAATAAACAGAGTGTTCCTTCTATGCAGGCTTACAGCTTGTCATCATCCCTGGCATCGAGGCATTGGAATATTGTATCACTAGAATTCTAATTTAGGCGCTTTTGGGCCTCTTCTCTGCTCGCCCGCGCACATTTACAAACTCACACGTCTCCCCATTAGGATGGAGCAGATAATTTTTAAAATTAATCTAAAATCAGCTACGCCCTAGCAAAACGCATCTGCTCAATATTAAAGCTGGAAGGATAGTCCTTTATTAACTCCAATCTTCAATAAATCAAAAACTATAGCCGGAAATCGCAGATGAAATCAATCATTAATATGATAATTTTAAGAAAAATAGAGAATTACAATAAAACCTCTTAGGCCTGTCTGCACTGATAAATACAATAAAGAGAAATAGCTGTGTTTAACATTACCTACATGGAGAAATACGACTATAATTACAATATGTGAAGTTTTAGTAGGCCTGAAAATGATTATCAGTGATGTAAAGAAATGTAAATAATAATAATAATATTGCTTAAATACCTGGGAATTGGTCCTAATGTTTACAAACCAAACTCAACAAAAAAAAATGTAATAAAATGAATTTACAATTATACAATGAAACATTAAGAGGTTACTATGTAAACAAAATAATAATCCTTACTTTGGCAAACATCCTGTAGTACTACTACAGTACTGAGCGAGAAACACACTAAAATGTACGAAGCTTGGGTTTTGATGTAAAAAGAATAAGGCCGGGTTTATAAACTACACAAGAAATGTAAGCACGCAATGATTTACACAGTTGAACGTACGTATTACAAAGCTACAGTTTATAAAATACGCAGGACGCAAGAACGCAACGCAAAAGTTGGTATTTTTTTAGAGGAGTTATATTAATAGGCTCTTGGGGCCCCCACGGCCAACGTCGACGATTCCCAACCTAACATACATAAAAGACGACAAAATCTGGTAATTATTAAGTTTAGGGGCTTTTCTGTAAAAATAAAAATAATTCATGGAAAATGGTATATTTCCACTCTACTGATGATGCAGAACACAAATATAGTAGGGGCATTAACGTCCAACTAATTTCGTAATATGTGCCCACCTAACATAACAGAACCTAACTGCACGATGGGTGAATCACTATTTTACATTTTTACACTAACCTAGGATTTTTGGGTTTTACACTAAACTACGAATGTAGGATTGTAGGGATTTAAAGGAACCGTAAAACACAACAAAATAATGTAAATTGACTCACCTAGGTAGAGGGCTGGTATAATTCCTCTGACGTTAATAGATGTAAACAAACATATTTCACAATTTTTTTTAATATGTTCTACTTACTTTTACATTACGCCCTCTTGAATATGAACAAGGTAAGCTGTGCAGAACCCATTAATGCAATTTTTGTTGGTCTAGGACGTTTCGTTCAGAAACGTAAACAAACTGGCTATACTTAACGTGACCATTTATTTTTTCCCTCAGAGCGGGATGCCCTTAAAAAAAATTATATATATATATATACATATTGTTTTAAAAATAAAACACATGTTTATAATATAGTTAATGTGTATTGTTCAAACATTAAAATAAGAACTAATCTTGTGCAGTCTGGTGGGTTGGCTTCTTATATTTTTTGGATGAGCAAATTTGCTTTAACATATCAGGGTTTAGTTTTTAAGTAGGAATGGAACTGTTGGTATGACTTGTTTATGCTACCCTTTATTATCAGAATGGCTTTTAACACTGGGACTCCTAATTGTGTTTTTTCACTCGCCCATATTTTATTCATATGGGAAAACACTCTTTCGACTGGAGCGTTACTGCCAGGCAGACATAAAATGTACTCGATTATTATACGAAAATTCGCATAATTGAGATTATTTGTTTGAAAGTGTTTGAATATTTCAACCCAACGATCTTCAGCAGCAATATTCTCAGCGTTCCATTCTGTTACTTTCTCAGCTGTAATATAATTGGAAATCAACGAAAACTCGTCAAACACTCCTGTATCTTGACTGCTACTGAGAAATCCCTTCTCTATAAGCAAATCCATCACACTTTGAATCTGCTCCCACGTGGGGACCGTGGTCAGGTTCGCCCATTCAAACACTTCTAATTCTGTGTTGAACTGACACCACTGCTCCAAGTATTCTTTACTTGTCTTGTAAAATTCTGCTGCCGTTGTTTTCACATCTTCCTCAGTGACAACACCAGTTTCTTGTAATTTCAATAATATACTACGGGCAGCGTGGGGAAGAAAGAATGAATTTTGTTTCAGTGTCAAATTGTCTTTGAGCCGATTAATTTCCTTCGCGGTCTCTATTGCAGACACGGTTTGTCCCTCGATCTTTAACACAGCTTGATGAAAAGTAGCTGCCTGTGCGTGCATAAAAAATAACCACAATTCAGAGCCTTCATTCTGAAAAAATGCTTTTAATATATTTGGGCATTTATCGATGTTCAGAAAATAGTTGTTTAGAGGCTGAAACATTTTTAAAACTCTCTCCAGCGCGGGCGTTAACGCAAGCCATCTAGTTTTACTGTAGCCTAGAAGTTTCTGATATTCTGTGTCAGCTGCATTACAGAATTCTTTAAGAGCTTCAACGCAATCGCTACAAATGTAAAAAAAAAGAATAAATTTTTACAATAATACATTCAAAATCAACAGGAAGACAATCTGCAGCTGTTTTTAATAGCATTGTGGATTATGTGAGATCCACTTCCAATTCCTATGAGTTTCCTTCCAAGAGACTGGTTCAATTTGGCGTAAACATTATTAACTCATTTTCTATTTTGTCCTCCAAAATTACAGTTTGTGTTGTCTCCACAAAATGCCACAATTTTTGGTTTTAGTTAATTTTTTGTTATTACTTGCATCAAATAATCTACAATAACATCCTATGTTTCTCCTGGTTGCTCGTCAAATTCTAAAATCTTGACTTGTACTCCTACGTGTGGTAAAAAATAGCGGACTAAGATCGGAAATAATTTTGTGGAGCCATTATTTGAAGCATCTGTTAAAAAATTTATACAATTAGCTTCACGCAGGTGCTCCTTTAACTCACGTGTTGCCATAGGTACCAACACATTCACAACAATAGCCTCAGATTTCGTACGAGCGCACCTAAATTTTTGTTCGAAACATGTCCGTATTAGGGTAGAAGCACAATCATTCTAGCAAAAGCTATGATTTTCTTGCACAGTGTGAAAAGCCCAAGCACCTTCTGCCACGGCAACTTCAAGATCTTTGGAAGACGGTGAATCGGTTTTCTTAAAGAAATTAAGCATCGATGAGCTTGAAGTGGCAGCATAATCGGATAATCTGTAGTTTTCTGAACATAAATGTTTCTCAATATCACTAGCACCACCATGTGCAACACTAAAATCTGCATGACACTTTTGACATGTGACGTCTGTAGGAACAATTTTTTGTTTTATAAACGGATACTTGGTTTGCAAATTAATATTAAAAGTGCACTTGCGTTTAAGCATTTTAAAACTGCTATAATCACATAAAATGCAAAGATATGTCTCGCGGCGATTGCGTAATGATAAGTCAAATACTAATCAGTTACTTACTGACAGTTGAAACATTCACTGATTCGNTAATAAGTCAAATACTAATCAGTTACTTACTGACAGTTGAAACATTCACTGATTCGCCACCTACCCTTGCCCATCCCGTCACCTAGCACATCGCGTCCCCGCTCCATTCCCCGCACATGCGCAGTACGGACCTGCAACACGGCGCTGCACGGGCGACACGACTGATTGCTTGCTGCTTTTGTTTTGTCAAAGTGGGACATTTTTACGAATTGTGGGGACAGCGGGACACATAGCTTCAAAGCGGGACGTCTGGTCACGTTAGCTATACTGCTCATTTCGCAATTTTGTTCAATTTTTTAAAAATATGTTGNCTGCATTACAGAATTCTTTAAGAGCTTCAACGCAATCGCTATAAATGTAAAAAAAAAGAATAAATTTTTACAATAACACATTCAAAATCAACAGGAAGACAATCTGCAGCTGTTTTTAATAGCATTGTGGATTATGTGAGATCCACTTCCAATTCCTATGAGTTTCCTTCCAAGAGACTGGTTCAATTTGGCGTAAACATTATTAACTCATTTTCTATTTGGTCCTCCAAAATTACAGTTTGTGTACAGAGGTGTTTTACGGTGTTAAAAACCAAAATCAATATTTTTTGTTATTACTTGCGTCAAATAATCTACAATAACATCCAATGTTTCTCCTGGTTGCTCGTCAAATTCTAAAATCTTGACTTGTACTCCTACGTGTGGTAAAAAATAGCGGACTAAGATCGGAAATAATTTTGTGGAGCCATTATTTGAAGCATCTGTTAAAAAATTTATACAATTAGCTTCACGCAGGTGCTCCTTTAACTCACGTGTTGCCATAGGTACCAACACATTCACAACAATAGCCTCAGATTTCGTACGAGCGCACCTAAATTTTTGTTCGAAACATGTCCGTATTAGGGTAGAAGCACAATCATTCTAGCAAAAGCTATGATTTTCTTGCACAGTGTGAAAAGCCCAAGCACCTTCTGCCACGGCAACTTCAAGATCTTTGGAAGACGGTGAATCGGTTTTCTTAAAGAAATTAAGCATCGATGAGCTTGAAGTGGCAGCATAATCGGATAATCTGTATTTTTCTGAACATAAATGTTTCTCAATATCACTAGCACCACCATGTGCAACACTAAAATCTGCATGACACTTTTGACATGTGACGTCTGTAGGAACAATTTTTTGTTTTATAAACGGATACTTGGTTTGCAAATTAATATTAAAAGTGCACTTGCGTTTAAGCATTTTAAAACTGCTATAATCACATAAAATGCAAAGATATGTCTCGCGGCGATTGCGTAATGATAAGTCAAATACTAATCAGTTACTTACTGACAGTTGAAACATTCACTGATTCGCCACCTACCCTCGCCCATCCCGTCACCTAGCACATCGCGTCCCCGCTCCATTCCCCGCACATGCGCAGTACGGACCTGCAACACGGCGCGGCACGGGCGACAAGACTCATTGCTTGCTGCTTTTGTTTTGTCAAAGTGGGACATTTTTACGAATTGTGGGGACAGCGGGACACATAGCTTCAAAGCGGGACTGTCCCGCTCAAAGCGGGACGTCTGGTCACGTTAGCTATACTGCTCATTTCGCAATTTTGTTCAATTTTTTAAAAATATGTTGTACTTATTTTAAAGCTACGCCCCTAGTATATTCGTGTTCTACGTGATTAGTAGAGTAGAAATATATCATAATTTTGAATTTTTTTGTTTTTTTCAGAAAAGCCCCTAAAATTAATAATTACCGTGTATTCATACAAATAACTCGGTTATTGTAAAACTTATAAGATTAAATAAAGAATTAAATAATTTTTCAATTTTATTTACATAACTTTTGTTGTGCTGTTGTGCCTTGGATTGCTTGTTTAGCTGTAGCTTTTGTATGTTATGAACACAGGCCTAGTGCGAATTTATTGTTTATAGACTTTTCTTTATGGTGCACCTTTCTATAATTATTTACATAGTTCAAAATAATAAGCTACCAAGCAGTGAGGTAGTCACACTAAAATTNTGGTGCACCTTTCTATAATTATTTACATAGTTCAAAATAATAAGCTACCAAGCAGTGAGGTAGTCACACTAAAATTTAAATAGAAAAGTTACATCAGTCAAATGATAACCTACAAACATCTTCTCAAAATGGCGCCACATACAGCGCAAGTACGCGAGAAGTATACATCTTCGCACACTTGCATACTTCTATAATTCACTTGCAATTCAGACAGCATTTATGTCACTTCCTGGGACAGGTACGCAGAAGAATGCATTTTAGATGAACTCGGTACACAGCCTGTGTGATTACTAATTTCGATCCGTTCCTTTTTCAATTTATTTTTAGGAAACGCAGCGGGTTCTAAAACAATTACCGAATTGAGAGCTACTATTCCAGATGATAAAAAAAATATTAAAAAAAGATGACATTACGTTATTTCTTATTTTTATTTATTGCTAGGTCTTTGACAAGTTACAACCANAAAAATATTAAAAAAAGATGACATTACGTTATTTCTTATTTTTATTTATTGCTAGGTCTTTGACAAGTTACAACCAGATTTACTACGTCAAAAAAATACGCTCGTAACTACGAAGTCTAAGAGCAAATCATGCTAACAAGAGGATAAACAAAAAGTTAACCAAAACAGTAGTTCAATAAACATGTAAAAAAAAAATTCAACAAACAACAAATGTAATCATAAACTAACCTTACTTCCTTGTTTACGATTAGTCACGTGCTTGAATTTCCAAGGAAGCAATTGTGGGAAACATTACTCGATTGGGAAACTAAAAAGGATAAACATCACTTCTGGTAAATTTTCGCCAACAGAGCTCACTGTAAAAGTCCAACTATATAAATTTTTATAATGATTATAATTATATAAAATATTTAATTGATGTTATAAAATGAATCTAGAAAAATTTTGGGCGGACAACAACTGTATCTACAAATTATAAATAATAAAAAGCAGTGTAACGTTTAAAAAAATATATTTTTTTTGGCGTTTCCTACAAGTTTTGTTTATTACACAATATGTTTGCTGGGGCAAATATCAGTCACAATTTGAGCTAAAAGCTTACTTTTACAAAGAAATATTTGGAATTCCTCAATTTATAACACTAGTGGACATTGCAGCTCTCACACAAGAAATGTCGTTTTGTTCCCAACATGATTTGAGTTATCCTTATATCAAAATTCCAGCCAATCTGCTATCACCGAGACCTCAAGCTCTTGCAACCTCTCTTAGTGTAATAAAACACTAGGATGTGGTATGTTATGTGTTACTCAATATTTTGGAAATCTGCTCGCAACAACCTCTCGAACTCTACAATGTGTTCAAAATCACCCAGAGTGTGCGAAGGCAACTGTGAGAATGAAATGGAATGCGCAATAATCCGGCGCACTCTCTGTGCAACATTCGAGTGATGTGAGTGCCTTATCCATGCCACCCCGAGAATCAGGTCATTCGTCATTTATTCAAAAAATAGATTTCAGTGAATCCTGAAATATGTGCACAATATTTCCAGGGTGTGGATAAAACATTTCAATAAATACAAAAATAAACCAAATACAAATGCATATACAATATATATATTATAATATTACGATGCAAGAAACTCTAAATACATGTGTACAGAATAAAATATTTATTACCTAAATAATTTTTCAAGTTACTCTAAAATTCTAGTCTTACCACTGTACAATAATTTTAATTCCACTGACTCTTTTCTTCTTCGGCCACTTCATTCCACGGAACATCTACAGATCAGCACCCAGAAGTCGGATGTCAAGGAGAAAGCTGCGAGCCCACCAGACAGGTGACATCGGCCCGAGCCAAGGCTGACATAGCACTGATCCATCTCATCCACCACAATCGTCTGTCCCCACTCGAACTCACCTTCGGCCCCCATACCTCTTACCCCCCAAGCCTATATTTTCTCACGTTTGTTTGTTACCTTAATGCAAGCTGGAGCACCACCCGTAAACACGCTTCCCTCCATCACNAAAAATATTTAAAAAAGATGACATTACGTTATTTCTTATTTTTATTTATTGCTAGGTCTTTGACAAGTTACAACCAAATTTACTACGTCAAAAAAATACGGTCGTAACTACGAAGTCTAAGAGCAAATCATGCTAACAAGAGGATAAACAAAAAGTTAACCAAAACAGTAGTTTAATAAACATGTAAAAAAAAAAATTCAACAAACAACAAATGTAATCATAAACTAACCTTACTTCCTTGTTTACGATTAGTCACGTGCTTGAATTTCCAAGGAAGCAATTGTGGGAAACATTACTCGATTGGGAAACTAAAAAGGATATACATCAATTCTGGTAAATTTTCGCCAACAGAGCTCACTGTAAAAATTCCAACTATATAAATTTTTATAATGATTATAATTATATGAAATATTTCATTGATGTTATAAAATGAACCTAGAAAAATTTTGGGCGGACAACAACTGTATCTACAAATGATAAATAATAAAAAGCAGTGTAACGTTTAAAAAAATATATTTTTTTTGGCGTTTCCTACAAGTTTTGTTTATTACACAATATGTTTGCTGGGGCAAATATCAGTCACAATTTGAGCTAAAAGCTTANCACAATATGTTTGCTGGGGCAAATATCAGTCACAATTTGAGCTAAAAGCTTACTTTTACAAAGAAATATTTGGAATTCCTCAATTTATAACACTAGTGGACATTGCAGCTCTCACACAAGAAATATCGTTTTGTTCCCAACATGATTTGAGTTATCCTTATATCAAAATTCCAGCCAATCTGCTATCACCGAGACCTCAANATCGTTTTGTTCCCAACATGATTTGAGTTATCCTTATATCAAAATTCCAGCCAATCTGCTATCACCGAGACCTCAAGCTCTTGCAACCTCTCTTAGTGTAATAAAACACTAGGATGTGGTATGTTATGTGTTACTCAATATTTTGGAAATCTGCTCGCAACAACCTCTCGAACTCTACAATGTGTTCAAAATCACCCAGAGTGTGCGAAGGCAACTGTGAGAATGAAATGGAATGCGCAATAATCCGGCGCACTCTCTGTGCAACATTCGAGTGATGTGAGTGCCTTATCCATGCCACCCCGAGAATCAGGTCATTCGTCATTTATTCAAAAAATAGATTTCAGTGAATCCTGAAATATGTGCACAATATTTCCAGGGTGTGGATAAAACATTTCAATAAATACAAAAATAAACCAAATACAAATGCATATACAATATATATATTATAATATTACGATGCNTAAAACATTTCAATAAATACAAAAATAAACCAAATACAAATGCATATACAATATATATATTATAATATTACGATGCCAGAAACTCTAAATACATGTTTACAGAATAAAATATTTATTACCTAAATAATTTTTCAAGTTACTCTAAAAGTCTAGTCTTACCACTGTACAATAATTTTAATTCCACTGACTCTTTTCTTCTTCGGCCACTTCATTCCACGGAACATCTACAGATCAGCACCCAGAAGTCGGATGTCAAGGAGAAATCTGCGAGCCCACCAGACAGGTGACATCAGCCCGAGCCAAGGCTGACATAGCACTGATCCATCTCATCCACCACAATCGTCTGTCCCCACTCGAACTCACCTTCGGCCCCCATACCTCTTACCCCCCAAGTCTATATTTTCTCACGTTTGTTTGTTACCTTAATGCAAGCTGGAGCACCACCCGTAAACACGCTTCCCTCCATCACNCCTATATTTTCTCACGTTTGTTTGTTACCTTAATGCAAGCTGGAGCACCACCCGTAAACACGCTTCCCTCCATCACCTGATTTCCAGTCGCCCAGCAGCCCTGATTATCTTCTCCCCCCACGACATGCACCTAGCCCGTAAGAACCCTGGTCGAAAGGGCTGTACACAACAGCTACACGATTATTCCCAGGAGAACACAACCTTTAATAAATAAAAAAAATTTAATAGCAGAATAATAAAAAACTTTTTGCTATAATTTTAATATATTTACAGGTACATCTAAACCAAACTTAGATATGGTATTATACGAGTGTATTGTATTATTACTTTTAAATTATGCAATACCACTGACAAAATATACACACTTGATAATTTCAATATATTGTGTTTAATAAATAAGGGTTAAAAATAAACTCTGCCGTTACAATGGGAAAAAATTCTGTTTGCTGATTTTGCAGTTTGAAGATATTTCAGCCTCAACAGAATTGCCCCAAAAAATTACTCCATATGAGATTAAGAGATTGAAAATAGTAAAAATAGCTTGACTTTAATACAATTGAAACAACAATATTACCTGTATAACTTAAACTATATAAAGCATATTGTTGTTTAGAAACAAGAAATTTAATTTGATATTTCCGATGTAAGCAGTTATAAATTTTAATAACCAAAAACTGTATTGTCTCAACCTNACAAGAAATTTAATTTGATATTTCCGATGTAAGCAGTTATAAATTTTAATAACCAAAAACTGTATTGTCTCAACCTATTCTATCTCAATATAAATTTTTAACATTTACTAGATTACTGGTATCATCTGCAAACAATACCATACTAGCCTGTGCTTAGATGGATATAGGTAAATAATTTATATGTATCAAAGCAATAATGGTCCACAAACAGAGCCATGTTATTCTCCGTGTAATATTTTACCTACCCTAGAATGTTCACTAAATGAAGTAATACTTTTAATAAGTATGTATTGTTACCTGTTACAAAGATAGGCTTTTAATAAATTTAAAAAACTACCTAATACACCACAAAAATAGAGTTCTATAAGTAAAATTTTATGATTTACCGAATAAAATGTTTTGGCTAACATGGAGCGAGCTCTCGGCAAGAATGCTGCTCACTCGTGCCATCTCCGTCAGTCTGATTCCACGGATCCTAGGTGCTGCACATGACTCGCATCGTGGGAGACTTTCATATTTGGTTCTGAACACTTAACTTAAATAGATTAACATAATTTACTGGAACTTTTATTTAATTTACCAATAGTCTTCCCTGCATTCGCAGTACCCCTCCGTCAGCTCAATTTACCGACCCCGGAGGTTTAATTACTCTTGTAGGTTTTCGCGACATTCTTGGTCTTTTTATAGAGTAACATCCGCTGGCAGGCCTTGTGAGTCGCACCCATTTTAATTTGTATTGCATACATGTAACTTTGTACACTATATGGCAATACAATTTACTTGAGTTAACCGATACTTGTGAGTTCTCATTTTTGTGTTGTATGTTGGGCCCTAACCCTATCCAGGAAGTTATCGATGCCTCAAAGAGGGATCCTTAATTTATAAGGTAAAAAGGTAATACTAAGACGTGCTGGGGAGCCTGAATATCCCAAATATATATTACGTTTTCCTGTAAATTTCTACAGTATGTGTCAGGGGATACAGCCACGTGATCGTTCGGCCCATGATCCAAATGCAGAGTTGTAAGGCCACTCCACATGCCAATTAAACACTGGTAAAAGTACATATTATGCTGAAAACACATGGGAAATACTGGAAATGGATTGTTGGTGGGTTCAGCTCCCTATATGGTGTTAAGCGGCGAGGCCTGCAATCAAACACGCTTGGCTGGGGATTGAAGTCATTTATTGACGTTTTGATACAGTACATACCATGGTGACGAAGTTCACTTCGTCACTAAGCGGACTCGATGCACTAAGCCCACCATGGGCTAACACAGGAAATTAATATTTTGCTCTCCAGATTAAAGTTATTTCATTAAACTCTTGGGGCCTTAAGTCTACAGGAGGTTGAGAGGCGTTCCTCCCGGGCAATGAATTTACATTAAATGAATGTGCTGATTGATAAAATGTAACCAACTATTGCTCTTAATGGTAGACAAAAGAAGTTGTTGAAGTGCGCAGAAGTGGCGAACCACACTTCCTGCTGCATTGAAGGCTTGCTTTAGACTAAATGGCTGCTGGCATCTTTCTGGCAATTTGCCATGAGAACCACTGTAGTAGGAAACATATGAACGTAAAAGAAAATTAAAATAATGTTAAGCCCTTAATTTATACATTGAATAANCTAAGCGGACTCGATGCACTAAGCCCACCATGGGCTAACACAGGAAATTAATATTTTGCTCTCCAGATTAAAGTTACTTCATTAAACTCTTGGGGCCTTAAGTCTACAGGAGGTTGAGAGGCGTTCCTCCCGGGCAATGAATTTACATTAAATGAATGTGCTGATTGATAAAATGTAACCAACTATTGTTCTTAATAGTAGACAAAAGAAGTTGTTGAAGTGCGCAGAAGTCGCGAACCGCACTTCCTGCTGCATTGAAGGCTTGCTTTAGACTAAATGGCTGCTGGCATCTTTCTGGCAATTTGCCATGAGAGCCACTGTAGTAGGAAACATATGAACGTAAAAGAAAATTAAAATAATGTTAAGCCCTTAATTTATACATTGAATAANACCACTGTAGTAGGAAACATATGAACGTAAAAGAAAATTAAAATAATGTTAAGCCCTTAATTTATACATTGAATAAGTGGGAAAATTCCCTTAGCTAATTTGAGACTTGACATACGCCGTAAAGAAAATGTAACATTTTCTACAAACTACACATATGACGCGAACCACGCATCCACGAGCTCCTTGTACCCATTCTGACCGCCGCAGTCACAACAACTATACTAGATATACCGGGCCACACCAACCATATCAGCCAAGAGTGTATAGTGTAGGTCTACAAGAACGAAACTTGCACCTCCTTGCCAACAAGGTATATGAAACATAAGAGACCGCCCTACTCATTTATTACAATAGGTAAAACTTTTAATAAATGAGTAGGCGGTCCGAAACGGTGTCTATCCCAAAGTCACAGCCGTTGGGCGCACTAGCAATTGGTCATTGCGTCGTGCAGTATTTTTTCAAACACTATCACTGCATTCACAGCTACAGTCAGTGGTTCGTTTCATTGTATTAAGAGCAATCAAGCATGGCATTTCACACCTCTTTGCCAAGGTGGACTCGTCCATCCCTTCAGGAGACAGCCACCTGGCAACACTGTAGCCAGTGAAATTCATACATGTCACAGGTAGTGAAATTCAAACACTTTTCACAAGAAACATAATATTTATTTAATGTGTATTTATAAAACATCAATTATGTTATCACAAAGGGAGTTTACCTTAATAGGCCTCCATCTTTGTAATATGTCATTTAGTGCAGTAAAACGCCCTGTCAACTTCACAACTTAAATTTTAACAGACATTTGTTTATAAACAGGGGTGTCACCAATGTGTTCATCTAATTTATGCAATTTTTCACCATTGCAATCATAACACATAGTGTTCATGTTATGTTTCATCATTCGCAGTTTGACATCGGTTGTCGTCACTCGTGACGGAAACCGAGGTCACTCGGCTAGTTCATTTCAGCACTCGGATCAGACCGGAGGTGTTGTTCGCCTGCTCTGAGAGACCCCTAGGTATCATAATTTAGGCTGTAATCACTTCACTGNTTGTTCGCCTGCTCTGAGAGACCCCTAGGTATCATAATTTAGGCTGTAATCACTTCACTGCAATATTAAATAAATTAACCAGAAAATTTCCTTTATTTATTTTAAGTACCGAGGGTTGAGCCACCCTCACTCTCAACAGAGAGCTTAATGCTATCACGTGTCAACACAATACCACGTTTATTTCACAATAAGGTCACCTGCAGACTGTAAGTGCTGTGTCCATTTTCATGCATTATTCACATGTAAGTAAGTAAAGTGAATAAACCGCTTTATAAAGTTAAACGTTTGTCTATTAATTGTAGGTTACTACACCCTTTGTATCATCGCCCACAATTTCATAGTATATTTCAGGCATACGAAACAGCCTACAGTCTCGTCATAAGATATAAATATTGCAACGGTAAGTACGTGACAACATCATCAACAAACCGAACGACCCTCCTCATTAACTCTCCATTGGGTTATGGCACCGGGCAATCCAACACTCAACCAGTCCTGGGTAACCTCCACCAAGTCATATACTACTTAAATATTAATAACTACACACTTTTGTGTTCTTAGGTTTACATGCACATGGAGCTGAAAATTGTCTATGCGAGTGCGTTAACCTGTGATTGCTGAAAATAAAACATATAACTTCTCTACTTACTACACATAAATAAATTTAATAAAACTGAATTGCCCCCTGTAAAGTTTTGT